>CAUYRT010068433.1:0-277893 GCA_963574885.1 Lepilemur ruficaudatus
CTGGTTCTTTCTCATCTGGGTTCTTTGTCAAGGGTCGGAGTTGCTGGGATTGGATTATGAACCACAATCTGAAAGGCTGCTTCTATCTTCTTTCAGCCTCTAGCAGGGAAGAGGACTGGAAGGGAAGGTGACAATCTGTCGACCAGGTTACAGGATGAATGGCCTCCTTTTCAGCTCCGCCCAGGGGTGGAGTCAGTTCTTTCAGCATGAAGTATCAGGCCCCAGTAAGAGGAGAGGGTGGGTGGTGCTGACTCCCCAGGACCCAAGTGAAGAGGCAATCTCCCTTGCAAATCCTCCCTGACAAGCTGGTTCTACTCTCCTGGCTCAGAAGGAAAACAGCTGGGTAGGGAGGGCAAGGACCCAAAACCAGCCTGGCACGTCAGCTGTGGCTGACTGTCACAATGTTTCCCTAACATTCCCTTCAAACGCTGAACAGGCGCTGAATGTGAGCCACCGGAAGGACTCTGACTTTTTTTCTTTTTTTTTTTTTCCCTCTTCCCCCAAGCCTTTCAAATGCCGGACCTGCTGGACTGTTTTTTTTTTCCCTTCTTTCCCCAACCTCTTTCAAATGCAAATGCAGGACCTGCTTGACAGTTTTGGGACCGGTAGGGGGTCTGTGGTCACTGTCAGAGCAGCCTGCAATGCTTCCAGGCTAGGGGGAAACTTCCCATCCCCCATAAAGTGTTTTCGCTCTGAGTCCCTGTGTAGCACAGCCTCCCACAGCTCGCCTGCAGCAGCAGTGTCCCAGTTCGCTGAAACCCCCACTGTTCAGGTGCAGGTCTATCCAGAGTCTGCCAAAACCTCAGTGAGTTCCCAGGGCAGGGTAAAGGCACTCTCCGCACTCACTCCTGTGGCAGTGGGGAGCGTCTGCTCGGCTAGGGCCCTCCCCAAATGGAGGAGCACACCGGAGAGTTCAAAGTTTTTCCCACTCCAGTTTTTTCTCCGCACAGGCCGTCTGCCTACACCACTGTTGCCCGCAGACTTCAGCCACTTCCCTGCTTGCGAGGGTGTGGGGCACCGCGGGGGAAGGGTGGTCTCCCCGGGGAATCAAAACGCCCCGGCACAGATGCCAGCCGGCCAGCTGGAGCGGGAACCAGGTTCCCTCTCTAAGGCACCCGTCAGTCCCTCTACTTCGCGAGAAGTTTTCCGATTCACCTCTGTTTTCCACTGAGGTCCTGTGTCCCACGCTGTTTCTCTGTAGGTCTGCAGAGCTGGTCCTGTAGAAGTGGAGTTCACTCGCGTGCAGTGGTCTGCCTATTTCACCTCCGACTCTGAGAGCAGAGAGCCAGGAGGGCATTCCTATTCCGCCATTTTCCACAATCCCCTTGAAAAGAATATTCTGGGCTGTTATTCTGGAATTCCTAGGCACCCCTTCCAGCACCCACATAGGTGCCGGTGGGCCCGGGAGGAAGGCTGCGTGGAAAATGTGGGGACAGTGACAATGATTGTGCTGGATCGTAGCACTGGGGGTGATTTCCATTATCTTATTTTCTAAAATTGTTTTACTGTGACAAAAATGTAAGCAGAAAAAAATTGAGGGGGAAAATGAGTCCTATGTGTTTGCTAAGGCAGATTGCTTGGAAGGGGACCTGAGTGTTTCACTGAGCTCTGTGCTTCCACAGCCCCAGGACCCCAAGGCAGAGGCTCCGGAGGAAGACCCCCGGCTGTGTGCCCGGCGGCTCCACCACCAGGTGCTGACCCTGCAGTGCCAGCTCAGGGACCAGGCAGCTGCTCACCGAGAGCTGCAGGCGTCTCGGGACCGGGCCCTCCACCTCCAGGAGGAGCTCAAGGGCAAGGTCAGCCGGGCCAGCCCTTCCCCCCCACCGCCCTGTCCCCGGTGTCCCCACACCTGGGGGCGTGCTGAGAGTAGAAATGAGCATCAGCAGAGGTCTCACTGGCCATTACCAGCAACTCGTCAGGGTTTACCTGATTGATTTTTAAAGCATAGAACAATATGATGAAGAAAAAAAGGGGCTTATGATCCTTGCATCTAGCTAAACTCTGTTAAAAAAAAAGCAATACACATATGTGAAACACACAGTATATGAAACTGTGCCACACGCTAGTCTGCATCTTGGTTTTACTGTGAGTCTCACTGTGGTTTAAATGTGCATTTCCCTAATGGCCAGCGCTGTTGAGCGTCTTTCATGTGCTTACTGGTCATTCGTGTGCTTTCTTTGAATAAATGTCTGTTTAGATTCTTTGCCCATTTTGTAATTGGGTTATTTGCCTTTTTATTATTGAGTTGTAGGAGTTCCTTATATATTCTAGATAGTAGTCCCTTGGTAGATATATGATTTGCAAATATTTTTTCCAATTCTGTGGCTTATCTTTTTACTTTCTTCCTGTTCTTTTTTGTTTGTTTGTTTTTGTTTTTTGTAGAGACAAGGTCTCACGCTGTCATGTGGGTTTACAGTGCAGTGGACTTATCACAGCTCACTGCAGCCTCTAACTCCTGGGCTCAAGCCATCCTCTTGCCTCAGCCCCCTGAGTAGCTGGGACTATAGGCATGGGCCACTGCACCCAGCTAATTTTTCTATGTTTTGTAGAGACGGGGTCTCGCTCTTGCTCAGGCTGGTCTCAAACTCCTGAGCTCAAGTGATCCTCCCGCCTCTGCCTCCCAGAGTGCTAGGATTGCAGACCTGGCCCCATTCACTTTGTAATTGCAAATGCCCCACTGTGCATCTCACAGTGACATACTCATGCTATTTTTTCTAACTGAAGCAGAAAAAATGTTTAATATAAGCCTGCAAACACTATTGAGTGCCTTTTGAATGTAAGACAATCTACCTGAAGCTGGAATTTTACTCTTTGGATATATTCATAAAGTATACCAAAACAGATACATAGAAATGTTCATCAAAGCCTTGTTTGTGTAATAAAACAAAGAAACGGAAGCAATATAAGTTTCCATAAGCAAAGAATCGGTTAAATAAATTATGTTTCAGCTTCATGATAAAATAATATGCAAGATTTTAAAAGAGTGAGGTCAATCTGCATGTGTTGATGTGGAAATAACGCCAAGATCTTCAATCAAATGATGAAACAAGGTGCAAAGCATTTTGCGCAGTGTAATTTAGTATGTGTACTCACACATTCTGGTTCATATGTGTGTGTGGGGTTGAAAAATATTAGAGCTCAGAAGAGATTAGGGTTCTAGAAAGAAGAACATTTATTTATGTGGCTTTTTTTTTAACTGACTACAGAAAGAACAAGAGATTGAATGAGAAGAACTCATACAACTGCCATTTTTATATCTTATGGGTCAGGAATCCAGACAGGACTCGGCCAGGTGATTCTGATACCCAAGGCATCAGTGGTGGCCACTCAGTGACATTCACCTGGATGCTGGGCTGCGCTGGAAGGTCCAAGGCAGCCTCAGTCATGTGGTCATGTGCCTGGCACCCCTGCAGGATGGCAGAAAGGTGGCACTTACCTGTGCCTTCCTTCCTCTCTGTGCTGTCTCAGGGCCTCCGCACGTGTCTCCCAGCAGGTGCTTGGACTTCTTAAATGGTGACTCAGGAAGAGAAGAGTCCAAAAGAGGCAGTTGCCAATCTTCTTTAAGACCAGGCCCAGAAAGGCACCAGTGTCTCTCCTGTTGTATCCTGTTAGTCAAAGCACCTCAGGCCTGCCCAGGTTAAAGAGAAGAGCACATGACCCACATCTCACCTGGAGCAGCACCAAAGAATCTGTGCCTATCTTTAATCTGCCCCGAATAGTAACAGTGGTTTATTGAGCACTGACAGATGCCAGGCCTTGTTCTAAGCACTGTATGTGAATTGATTCACTGAACCCTCACTATGATTCTTACCATTGGGTGGACACTAGTATCACCACACTATATAGATGAGAAAACTGAGGCAGAGAGAGAATAAGTGCCTTGCACAAGGTCATAGCTCTTGTGAGTGTCTGAGCTGGGATTAGGTCACACAGCGTCTGGCTTAAGAACCCACATGTTGAACATCAGACCAGAAAACTGCCAGTCGGCACGAGGGCTCTGGGGAGGCCCCCTTCCTGCAGGAGCAGGTGTGGGAGCCGGCCCTGGAGAGTCACTCGGGCAGAGCTTGCTCCCAAGTATTCAGAATGTCCATCCTCCCCGGCCCTGCCAAGTGGGTGGTGGCAAAGGCCCTCGTCCAGCACCCAGTGTCCGTGAAGGCAGAGAGGGAGGCCAAGGGGCAGCGCTCGGAGCCTGCCTCACCCAGGGAGCCCCCGCTGGGGGGAAGTGGTGGTGCAGTGTTATCAGAAAGTTCCTTCTATTTCAGCTTGAAGAACTGCGGAGAAAGCAACACGAGGCTCATTTGGCTGTGACTCCTCTGAAGGTAATATGTTCATAAAATCAATATGAAATGTCACTTTCAAAAGAAGAGTTTGGAATTTTTCCATTATGCATGTGGTCCATCTCTATCGCATAAAAATACCGGAAAGAAGAGTGAGGGAGACAAAAATCACCCCAATCCCCAAACGAGTGTACTGTGTTTTCTTCCAGCATATTTTCCCATGTGTCTGAGACCCCGGCACACCTGCGTGTGTGCTGGAAGGGCGTGTCACGCTGTTGCCAGCCTGTGACACAGTTGTGGTTCGTGCTGGAGTGAAGCGTGAGATGCTCCAGTCATAAAGTCATCACCCCTTTGCTCAGGGCTCAAGTTCATCTCCCCCTGCCCCCCTGCATTGCTGTATACAAACATGATAATGCACATTTTTTCTAAGAAAGGTTTTCTCGTGTATCTGGACAATTTACATTGAGGGTGAGTTCCCAGAAACGGCACTGCTGACCCACAGGGTTAGAGCGTGTCTTTGCTAGCACGCCATGGCACGCGGTTATGGCTGTTCATCTCACAGGGGGCCTGGGCCCGCTGGAGGGTCTGCGCTTTCTTCCTAGCCTCCGGGCAGGGGAGAGGGTCCCTGGGCTGAGCGTCAGGCAACACGATTCTACCCAGGACCCCACCCACCACCCTCCCTCGGGGGCCTCAGTTTCCTCAGCAGATAAATCAGCCGCTTGATCCTACTCACTTACTGTCCCAGAAGTCCGTGTCTGAGTGAGATAGAAATCACAACAATTCCTGCCGGACTCTGTGGATGTCGTGACGGGCAAGCGGCAAGTATGCTGCAGCGTGAGCTGCCAGCCCTTCGCCCGCTCCGTCTGGTTCTCAGTGCTTGGTGCACACCGTGTGTTTAAGTGAGGACCAGGATCCTTGTGCACGATGAAGGGCTGCATAAATGGGAGCCAGAAACACAGCACGATGTGCTGGGGGCTCTGCCCACACCGTCGCCTTTTACTCTGGGCCTCAACAGGCCCGTTGTGCAGATGGGCGAGGCGAGGTGTGGAGAGGAGCCTGCCACAGAGCTGGCCAGTGGTGGGACCCCTGCTGCCCTGACCGGGACCCCACGGAGGGCAGTGGGGAGCCCCCAGGGGTGTGCGGCCGCCTATTTCCAAAGCGGCTCTGTCTGCTGGGGGGAGGGAGGCGCTGCAGGGAGCCAGCTTCGCTTCGCTGAGGCAGAGTTGGGGACGGAGAGCAGGGAGCCTCGGTCGCCCCTCCCGTGTCCAGCCCCGGGCCCTGCACCCACGGACTCCCACCTTTTCAGGCCAAGATTGCTTCCCTGGTCCAGAAGTGCCGGCAGAGGAATGGGCTGATCACTCAGCTGCTGCGGGAGCTGCACAGACACGCCCCAGTGAACCTCCTGCTCTCCGAGCTGGCGCAGAACATGGTGAACGATGCGGCGCTGGCCCAGTACGCGGCCACCTTCCTGGCTTCGGGAGTTCCAGAGGTAGAGTCCCACAGGCAGCCCCGTCCCTGCTTCCCTGGGGCTGTGGGCATATCCGCTGCATCTGCTGCCTGACCTAACTCCCCTCCTTCCCTCTGCCCGAGGACACTGCCCGCCACACTCCCTGGCTCCTCTGTGCCGGCGCCTGTGCTGTGGGCTGGCGTGGAAGGGGATTCTGGCAATCCTTACCCTTAAAGCACTCACAGCGTGGCGGAGGGGACAGATGCAAACAGTGATTTTAATGCAGTGCCACACACACATCTTCATGTGTGTGTCACTAAGCAGTTCCTTCCCACGTGCTCCCGGGCCTTGGCACTTGCTGCTTCCTCTGGCGGGCTGCTTGGCCCACCTGGTGGCCTCTCATCTGTCCTCCCTGGCACAGCTCAAGCGTGACCCTGCCCAGGCAGCCTGCTCCGAATCTCACAGACCACAGAGTTAGCCGCGCCCTCCTCTGTGTGCCACCACATGTGGACATGAGTGAAGTGACGTGGCACAGAAAGGGATTTTCCACGTGTTGCCGTGGGAGCTTGTGGCATTGCTCCCCGCAGTCCAGAGCCACTCCACAGCCGTGCCTGCCACCCTGGCGCCTGGCTCTGAGAGCGGCTGCTCAGAGAATGTTTGTTGAATGAATGAAGATCCCCTCTCCTAATGTTTGACATAAGAGGAAACTGAGGCCAGAGCGGTGACATGTGCTCAGGGTCACATGGGCAGTGCTGGGTGATGAGCGCCAGTTCTCTTGACCCGGGTCAGGCACAGGCACTCCTGAACAGCGGTGCTCAGGCACCCATGGGCGCCGGGCTGCAGCTGCCGACGCACCTACACGCGGCTCATTCCTGGGGACAAGCCAGCAACGCCCTCACCAGGCTCGCTCGGCTCCTAACGGTGCAAGGGCGAGCTGAGCTCTCGCGGTAATCCCAGACAGAGCCGTTTTCCGCACTCCCTGCAGGGCTGTGTCCGCCACTGCGCACCAGGGCCAGGCTCCCGCAGCCTCCCCAGCCTGCTCTCTGCAAGGCCAACCTCCTCTGTCCCTTCCTTTCCCCCACAGCCTCCACAGAGCCTCAGATGTCCTCTGGTCCAAATCGCTGCACAGCCAAGGAGACGGAGGCCTGGAGGCCAAGTGGCCTGCTTAGGGCTGTGTCTCGGCTAGGTCCAGAGCCAGAACTTGAATCCAGAGCCCCACGCTCCCAAGCCAGTGCTCTTCTCTTGGCCTGAGGAGGTCAAGCCTCCTTCAGAGCTAGAATAGGGATAAGAAAAGAGAGTACAATCTTACTGAAATGCCTGGCACAGTCCCTGGGATGCACTCAGGGCCCAATAACTGTGTGTTAAGTGAGGCAGGACTGAAAGCAAAGTTCTAGGAAGGTGTCAGATGCGGCCAATGTCACCCTGGAGGGCAATTGACTGTCTGCTCAGGGGGCATCCTAGCAGTGAGGGGCTCACTTTCCAAAAGCTGCTCCATGGTCTTGAAACCTCCAAAACTAGAACTGACATGTCACTGGGGTTGGACAGGCTGCCTTACAGTGACCAAACTCACAGAGACTGATGCATAAATCAGAAAATTAATTTATTAATTTTCTATGAGAAATAGAATTCCTGTGCAGGCTGAAGTATCAGATGGAGGAGTGAAAAATTATCAGCATAGTCTCTCCCCATAGTCAAGTTATTTGGAAAGTCAAATTCATTCATTCTTCATTTGTTAGTCAATAAAAGTTTATAATCAGAAGGTCACTTGGGAGCCTAGAATGAGAACAGGGAGAGTTAATAGTGTCATCACACTGATGCACTCACCTGTAAGAAAGTGCCTCTGCTGTGGACATGCCTCCCCTCAGACCAGGGTGTCCTGCCAGACCTTTGGAAGGCCACAACCCATTCTGAACCCCCAGGCTGAGCAGCCTGCTGACCAACAGTCTCCATTCAGAATGTGGCTGCTTGGGCTTTCATCTTGACTGGGCGTGGCACCCACTCCCTCCTTTTCAGATGACTTGAATTTGCCTGACCCATTTTGCATTATTTGTAACTCTCGTTTCAGAGAATGTCCCAGCTCTCAGAGCACACCCCCATTCTCATGATCTGGGCAGCAGTGCCTGGTTCCCTGCACAAACCACAAAAACCTGGCTCTGCCATTTCATGCCACAAATACTTATTGGGCACCTACTGCCATGGGCCAGGTGTGGCACAGGACACTGGGGGTATTGGTGAGCCGGACAGGCCAAAACCTGCAGGAGCCCAGGAAAGGAAATCGTTGCACGTTGTAGTAAGTGTCATGTGGGAAACAGACAGGAGCTCAGACAAGACCCTGAATTTCTTTGAGCCTCGGTTTCTCAGTTTTCTCATCTGTAAAATGGGAATAGGACAACCTACTTGGCAGAATTGTTGTGAAGCCTGAATGAGATACCTTGTCAAGCACCTGGGACAGGGTAAGAGCCTGGTCCTGCATGGGCAGTTGGCAGGAAAGCAGGTCCTTTCAGGGGTGGGGAACCTACGGCCTTCTGATTTCAAGATTGTTCCTTTTTAAGCACCAAAGGAGGCAAGAAAAGCTTCATTTTTCTCTGCTGCACCCCTTTTATTAATAATAAAAGAATTTGTTCTGTAAAATTTGGATTCAGTCAAAAGGCCACACTTAACGACCAGAGGCCACATGTGGCCTTAAGGCCGCTGGTTCCCCACCCCAGTGACCTTAGGAGAGGACACTTATAGGTACTACAGACCATGTGCAGGCCCTGTGTTAAGTAAATTAACTCATGTGGTCCTCCCTTCCACAAGGGAGGACCTTGTATTATCCCCGCTTTCAGACAGGAGGTGAAGCTCAGAGAGGCTGCGAGTCTTGCTAAAGACACGTCCGTCAGCAGCTGGGTAACTTGCCTAAGTAGGGGAGCAGGATTTGAACCCGGGGAGTCCGTGTACAGACACTGAGGGGCAGTAACAGCTGCTGCACAGGGCTGCGGGGAAGATAGGCAGCAGCCTGCGTCTGGCACACACCAAGCCCTTGACCCTCAGTCCCTCCTGTCACCGGAAGGCCAATCTCTGGTGTGCAGAATCTGTCCAGGTATGAGGCAGTGGAAGAAATTTGTAATGTGTTTAAGAAACCAAGAGAGCTCCAGGCTGGCTGTGGTGTGGGGTCCCTAGGGCAGGCACAGTGGGAGGCCCAGCTGGAGGGGAGGCCACAGACACCTGTCCCCCCACAGGGGGCTTGCACTCTTCTTTAGTTACTGAGGAGCAGGGTCGGGGGAGCTTCAGGATGACGGATCCAGCAGGGTGGGCTCCCCTGAGCCACCGCTGAGGCGCGGCCATACGCAGCGCCCCTGTTTCCACAGCAGGGAAGCCCGGGCAGCGGCTGAGCAGAGCCCTGCAGGAGCACTGTCCCCCCTGGTGGCAGCTCCTCCCGCTGGCAGCCGGGCGGAAGCGGGTCCAGAGCTCCCTGTTTTGTGGGCAAAAGCTCTTGTCTCAGAGAGCACAGATGGAACCCCAAAGGTGGCCTGTGGGCTCTGGCTCGGGGCCCGGGAGGGCTGCCCGGCTGGCTGGGGGAACACTCATGGGCTGGGGCTGGGATGTGCCAGATCAGAGGGCCTGGGTTCTGGGAGCCAGGTGGTGGAGGGCTGGGGTACCTTCAGGAAACATCCTTGAAGGGTCTGGACCCCAGGGTGCCTGCAGTGTCCTGAGTCACTCCCATTCTCTGGTCCCTGCCCTTGGGATGGGCTCACACTAACCACAGGTATCTGGGAGTGGGTGGCGGTAGACTGGGCCGGGTCCCAGCCACACAGGCTGCTGCGTCCACCCACTCCAAGCTATGACACCAAGACTCGCATGGCCCTTCTCCTCCAGGCTCTTTCCGAGGATCTGTTCACTTCATCCTCCCAGCACCCCCTTCCAGGAGGAGGCTAAGCCGTGGAGCAGTCCCAGGGCTGGCAGAGGGGTGGTGGGCTGGGCCGGGGAGCTGATCCTTCTCAGCTCCGCTCCTCCGGGAGGAGGTGGTGTGGCCTGGTGCTCACACCTGTTGCCAGGTGGCTGGCTCAGTGACCACCTCTCATCACTGCACTCCATTGAGTCTTTAGCTTTCAATTCTCTTTTCTCACCCTGGTTCGGGTGGGTGGTGGAAGTTGAGCTTCAGTCAGTTGGGCCCCCAACACGTGGTCCTCAGGCTGCCACCTGTGTTGGCATCTGCTGGTGTGCCATGCGGGTCACCAGCGTCCACAGGTCGCTTGCATCCCCTGGTTTCCTTCCTGAGCACTGCTGTTTCTTTCCAGCTCAGCTGTCTGTTCTAGGGGTGAGGTGGGAGGATTCCACGAGGTCAGCTTGGCCAGCTCCCCAGCTGGGGACACAGGGGTCCTGCCACCTCACTGGCGTTAGCTGGAGATGGGCACAAGGCACAGGCTCCCCCTGCTCTTGGATTCCTGGAACCTCTCTGGGGGTTCTTAATTCTCCTTGTCCGCCAAACCTGCCTTGAGTGGAGGGCTCAGGGCACCTTCCCAGGCTCCTCCCTCCAGCCCAGAGGACCTGTCTTCTTTGGCTTTTGCCTGGACGTGGGCTGCTGACGTCCCCAAGCCAGGAACAAGGGGCCTTTGCTGTGTGCTTTTGGTTATATCAGCCTCTGACCCTGAGATCTTGGAGGTGGGTGCTCAGGTGCCAAAGGAGGAGGGAAGGGTGCCGGGGCCCACCTGAGACGTGGCCCTGGGCAATATGACAGAATGCTCTCCTGCCCACGCTCGAGGTCTGGCCCAGGGTCTGCTCCACAGGTGGGAGGTCAGAGAACTTGACACGTTATCCTCTCCTGAGCCTTCTAACCTCCTGGGACGTGAGCTTTACTATCTTCTCTCCATGAATGGAGAGTCACTTGCGGACAAAGACACCCTGATGCAAATATTTACCCACCTCGTGAACGTGGTGCTTGCCCTTCCCTGCTCTAGGCCACCTGTCCCGTGGGGCTCTGTGAGGTTTGAATAGAGCCCGTGTCAAATGCGTGGCCTAGCACCTGTCACACACAGGCACCCACAAGGTTCGGGGCACCTCCAAGCAAAACCCCAATTCCACCCCTGGGTGGAGTCAGACATCGGCCGCACCGGCTGTGGAGAGTCGTCTGGACCCGCAGAGCTGCGGGTGACCCAGTAAGGAAGCTGCTAATTTTACCTCTTCTCGCTCTGCCATTCGCTCCCCCGCCTCCTGCTTTCCTCTGGGCATTAGTCAACGAGCTCTATAAATGGGCTTCAGAAATGGAATCCGGTCTAAACGAGAAGCATCGAGCCTCAGGTGACTGAAGAACTGTCCCTCAAAGCCCTGAACTCCCCTAATTCATTAAATCAGCAACCCCCAAGCCTGCGCCACCAAAGATCCAGGCAATTTTCTCTTTAGCTCTTGCCTTTTATGAAACTTATAATATTTTCCCCAATGTTTACATGGGAAGAGAGGCAGGACTCCGGGGAGTGTAGGGCCAGCCTTTGCCTGTCCCCTGCTCTGTGTATAGGAGGCGTCCCTTCTCATTTCATTCTGGCAACCCCGAAAGGAGCATATCAGAACTGCATGTTCGCTCTGCAGATGGACAGGGTGAGGCTCCGAGAGCTCACCTGACTTCAGCAGGCGGCAGAGCCAGGATTCAACCTGAGGGTTCCTGGCTGTGGAGCCGACAGGTGAGGGCAGGAGGCAGACGAGGACCCACGCTCCCTCACACGTGCCGAGCGCAGGGCCACCCGTAAGTCAGTTCCAGTTGTCCACGGCTACTCTGCGGACACGAAGGTGAATGAAACCTCGTGCTCACGTCGAAGGAGTCTCCACCCGCCGAGGAAGCCCAGGGCGGTGCCCGCGCTGTGAGCAGGGAGGGGAGAGAGGTTGGGGAACACGTTTCCCGGAGCGGGCACTCAATGCAGACCTCGAAGGCCAGCGCGGGCTTGACAGTGGGAAGGACAGGCTGAGAGGCCTGCACGTGCAAAGGCGAGGGGTGTGCAAGTTCACAGTGCTTGAAGACACAGTGCCGGTGGCAGGTAAAGCGAGGTGCTGTGTGCGCAGCACGGGAGGAGGCTTGTGCCTGGTACGGAAGGCTCCCCCATGTTGCTGTGACTAGCTTATTACTAGAAGACAGTTGATCTATCAACCATGCTCTTGGGTACAGTCAATCCTTGCTAGACGGGGACCGTCACCAAGCCAATTGTCACAGAGCAGCACAGTGGGGGCTGTGTGAGAGGCAGGTGGCTGAACTCTGTCCAGGAATGTCAGGGAAGACTTCACAGAGGAGGGGGCATTTGAGCTGGGCCCTGACAGCCACCTAGAAGTTGACCAGAGAAAGAAAGAGAGGCAGGGTGGCCTATGCAAATGCCTGGAGTACACACCTGGCCAGGGTGTTGGCATGGGGAGGGGAGAGATGTCACGGTGGCACCGCACACAGGCCCTGCCAGAAACACCCAAGAGGAGGGAGATCCAGGGGGCTGGTCTGAAGTCAACTGTAATGGCCTTGAGGACCCAGCAGCCAGTTGAGTGGCCACTGCCGCCTCTCCCCTCTCAGCCCCTGTGCTCTGGCGGGCAAGGAGGACGCTGATTTGGGTGGAGAAGCAGACGGCAGACGCGGGGTCCAGCCTGACCTGAATTCCTGGGTGACTGGATCGAGGGCTACAGGGCAGACATCAGACCACCAGATGCCCCCATTTTTAAAAAAAACAAATTTCCTTTAACAGAGGTTTCTAAAACACATTTCTTACTGTCTCTGTTAGATTTAACGTGAGTAAAGGAAATGAGATCATTTTCCTGGGCCTGTGCTCCCCACGAGCAAACACAAATCCTGGTCCTCTACGAGGGTAGCAGGGAGGAGGGGGAGGCCCCGTCCACAGCCTCACACACGTGGGCACAGCCGATCCGAGCACAGGAGACTTCTCACAGGCAGGGGTGGGTGGCCCTGCCGGCCCAGCTTCAATCATCTACACGAAACGTTCTCTCCCGTGCCACGCAGAATGACTGCTGAGATGTCTTCTCTTCCAGACAAGCCACCACCTGGACACCGAGTCTGAGATGACAGCGGTGCTAAAAGGTCAGTGTGACTCTCAACTAGGGAAAATCTGTGTGCTCAGGAAAGTCCAGGCCGTACTGTCACGGTCACACTATGCAGGGAGGAGGACCCACGTTCCCCTCCCCGTCCTCCGCCAGCCCTGCCTGCTCATTCCACAGCCCAAGGAGAACACCTTGGAAAAGTAAAAAGGTGTTCAAATTCCTCAGCCCTGAGGTCTCCCTCCAGGAAGCTCATCCTAAGTAGATAATCCTGTGTCTGAAAAAGCTCTGTGGACAGGTTTATTCATGCCAGTGCAGTTGGAAAAAACCTCAGTACCTATTGTAATTAACTCATATAATCAAAGAAATATAGTCACTAAAATATATGCACCATCCAACAGCATGGAAATTATGATATTCTACTAAGTTAATAAATGGCAGGCTGTGGATGTTTCACATGGTTACAGTTAGTAACTTGACATGCACATCTGTACATGATCAGCAACCTAGGCTAGGAGATAAACTATTAATAAAAATATTAACTGCAGTTACTCAGAAAGGTGGGAACAAGAGTGATTATTTTGCGTTCTGTTATTTTTATTATTAACAAAATTAAGTTGCTACCTGACCAGATGGAATTTTCCTGGGCCTTGTTAGTTATATTGTCAGCGTGGGGGTGGGGCCCAGCTTCTAAGGATTTGCTTAGTGTTGTGTTCATGCCAGGCGCTCACAAAAACGTGGGGGAAGGATGGATGGTGTTACCTTTAAGACTGAGCTGCTCTTGGGATCTGCTCATCTGGTGGTTCTTATTACTAGATTCCCTTCTGGCCAGCTGTGTGACCTTAGATGAGTTAATTAACTTCTCTGAGCCACAGAGTCTTAATTTTAAAAGGAGGATAATATGACTTTCCTGGGGAGCGTCCAGTACCTGGCCCGCAGCAGGTGTTGGCACAAGAAGAGAGGCCCGCTCTCAGCTTCAACTGGCCAGGGCGGGCCTGCCCTTCTGCCCCTACAGCCTGACCCAACACCTGTTTTCACAGCTGGAGAGCTGGAAATTCTAGCTCAGCTTCTTCTGTGCTCATTTTCTCTGTACCCTCAGGCAAGCTCAGCTTCCTCCCCTTTCAGAGAGGGAGGTGAGTCACATTGACTGAGTTACATCTATTCGTTCCACATTTCTGGAGGGCTGCCACGCACCAGGCCCCGGGGGCATCGCAGGGCTCATGGTGCGGGGTGGCTCGAAGTGCGGCGGTCCCGAGCCGAATGCCCTTGCAGCCAGGTAGGCAAGGGTCACCGAAGACCATGACAGCACTGCGAGAGGGGTGTGGATGAGGTGCCGGGAAAGTTCAAAGGCCGTTGAGATGGCCTCTGCCATGGGGCGTGGGCACCTAGGGGTGACAAGGGGAACAGCCCGAGAATGAGGAAGGCTAGCACAAGGCTCAGAGACCTGTTGACTTTTAGAATAGATTCCTGGGTTGAGGCGTGACTGAGAATTTTCTCTTCTAGCTCAGAAATGTCTCTTGAATCCTGGAGTGGACGGCGACCTCCAAAGCTCATGGTGTCCAGAGTCCTGGCCTCTTTCCGAGGCCGCGTGGCCAGCACGGACAGCCCAGCTGGATTCTCTGAAGGTGAGGGGACACTAGTCACCTAATTCCCTAAATAAACTTTTTTATTGAAAGTACAACACACAGACAAGGGAACAACTCACGAGTGTATAGGTCAATGAATCGTCCGAGCGATGCACGCCCATAAATCCACCACCAGGTCCAGAGACAGGATGTAACCGACCCCGTAGCTCCTGGTGTCACCTCTCAGTCTCTTTCTATTACCTATTTTTAGTTTTTGTTTGTGGCCAAATCGAGTGTTCTAGGCCTGCTGCAGTGAGTACGGGATGTCATGTGTGGAAACTTGGAGACAGCCTGAGGTCCTACCCACAGCATCCCCACCTCGGAGCAGGGCAGTCCTCACAGCAGCGTGGCTCAGAGGCGAGTCTCTGCCGAGGAGGTCGTTGGCCGCCGCACCTACTCTCCCTCCCCGGCGTGGAAGCCGGTGGCGTTTCAGGCGCTCTCAGCTCTCTGACGCGTCTTTCTCGGGCTCGAGGGGAGTGTGGGCCACATGCCCTGCTTAGCTTCTCTCTCGCTTTCAGTTTTGGTCCCACAAGTCCTCACAGCCTTGGTAGCTGTCACCTGGTTTCAAACAAATATTTCATTACATCTTCCCAGCTTTTCTAGTTGTACTTGCCACAGGTTTGGTCCAAAATACCCTAATCAGTCGCTGCCAGAGCAGCACACCTCTCTGTCTTCCCAGAGAGACTTATTTTACTCATGCTCTTTGGAGTCCCAGAGACAGCTGACAGAATGTCAATTTTACCATTTTTCTTTGCATACTTTGCACCTGTGGTCCCCAACCCCCAGGCTGCGACCGGTGCCAGCCCATGGCCTGTAGGAACTGGGCGGCACAGCAGCAGGCGAGCAGCGGGCGAGCGAAGCTTCATCTGCATTCACAGCCGCTCCCTGTTGCTTGCATCACCGCCTGAGTTCCGCCTGCTGCGGGATCAGCGGTGGCACTAGATTCTCGCAGGTGTGCAAACCCTGCTGTATACTGCGCGTGCGAGGGATCTAGGTTCCATGCTCCTTGTGAGACTCTGATGCCTGATGATCTGATTATTGTTAGCAGAGAGGTTTGACTGCACGATAAATGTAATGCACTTGAATCACCCCGAAACCATCGCCCCTGCCCTGGTCTACGGAAAAACTGTCTTCCATGAAACTGGTCCCTGGTGCCAAAAAGGTTGAGAACTGCTGCTCTACACAGCGCCTGGCCCATAGGGGACCTTGCCTTGGGGTGTGAAGTCCATACGCAAGTGAGAAAGATTTCTGGGCAAAGTTGATGATAGATGGAAATGCAAAGTTTACTTACCCTCTGTCCGAGGAGAGAGAGGGCGCAGTGCCAGCAGTAAAGAGAGGTGACGCCAAATGATGGTGACTGTGTGTTAGGGCAGGCTGGGGGCATACATGACTGCAGCCCCACTAGGCAAAGACAGCGAGGGACTGCTGCGTTGGCCTTTTCCGTTCCTCATGTGGCAGATTGATAACAGAGATTAATTTCTTCTTTCCTCTTGATAACGGGAGACATCCGGTGCCATCTCTTCTTGAGGAAATGAGGAAAGTTCACACTCCTACTGTCTGCTCAAGAAGTTTTTCGAACTCCTGACCTTGAGCGATCCTCCCGCCTCGGCCTCCCAGAGTGCTAGGATTACAGGCATGAGCCACCACGCTCAGCCTGCTCAAGTAGTTTTTCAAGGCTATTTAAACAATACCCAAAAAAGCCTTTTACAGATAGTAAATTTTAATGTCACTTTACCTTTTTTTATTTGCTCAGCTTCTTTTAGTTGCGAGGTAAACATCTCTGTAGGAGAGATACTCTTGTTACTAACCTTAGGAACAGAGTTTGTACCACTCTAAGTGCCTGTCAGTTAGAAATGTATTTTTCTTGTTAGTCCCTTGGTGAGACTGTCCTTTCACTATCCAAAACACCTGTTGGGTGAACAGTTACAGGGAGGAGGGTGCTCGAGCTCATTGAAATCTAGAAGGTCACGCGGCATCTCGTCCCGGTCCCTGGTGCTGCTGCGTTTTCACCCGCGGTCGTGGCTGTGTTCAGCTGTCGCGGGCGTCTGGGAGCAGAGCTCCCTGCCCTGGGCACAGGCAGGTTGCAAGCCGTGTATCTGGGCTGGGCTGGGGAGGAGCTTCTTGCGGCGCAAGTGAACTTGTTAAATAATCACACTAGGGGATTATCGACCTGCAAGCAGAATGAGGTCATGGAGATTTGAAGGGTGGTCACTAAACTGGTCACATTCATACAGTACTGTATGGATGAGCTTACTGGAAAAGGGGGAGGGGAGCCTAAGAATACACCAAAGTGTCCTGCCAGGCTGGGACCCCTTTAACGAATGAAGCAAGTTTAGCCCTCGTAGCAGACGTCTGATCCGATCACTGCCCACGTAAGCCCAGCGCTGCACCCGCCTTCAGCAGCCGACTCAGCGGGAGCCACGCAGGATCTGGAGCCCCGCGGCCTGGCTTCAAGTGTGGGCTCAGCCTCCTGTTTGCTTTGTGCCTTGGGCAAGTCACTTGGCTTCTCTGGGCTTCTGTTTCTTCATGTATATAGTGGGATAATAAGAAAAATAATACTTACCTCCTTGATATTTTGTAAAGATTAAATGCACAGTGCTCAGAACAATGTGTGCACATCACGAGAGCTCAGTAAGTGTGCACCGTCACAGGTCAGCCATATGAAACCGCCAGTTTATACTACCCTTTCCTTGAGAAAGAGTAGTTTCATATCGTTTAAGCTATCATTATTATCACCAGATAAAGCCCAGACTTCTGAAGTTGGTGTTTGCATTCTGTGATCTGCCAAGAGTGACCTTCAGTGTTTAACACATGGCAGAACCCTGCTCCTCCCGCAAGTTGGGCGGACCCCTCCTCCTCCTGGCCGTCCTGGCTCCTCAGCGTGCAGCCGCACTTCCCTCCCGGCCGTCAGCGCCTGTGCTGGCCGCTCCTCCCACTCGGCTCTGCAGACTGTGTTTATGTGCCTGCCGCTCCCACTGTACCGCGAGCGCCTCGAGGGCAGGGACCAGGTCAGGCCTGGCACAGGGGAGGTGCTCAGTGGTCCCTGCATCCCCTCCTCTGCAGTCCCGCCTCCTTCTCAGCCGGCTGCCAGTGATGGGGCAGAGGCACTGTGCGCATGGAACTGCTGGGGGGAGGCGGAGAGGCTGGCTCCCTTCCATGTACCTGCCTGGCGAGGCACAGACACACCAGCCACACCCCGGAGAGGAGCGAGAAAAGGCACAGGATGGACTCACTCGTCACTGAGCAAGGAGCAAAGTGCCATTTTCAGGAAGGATGCTTAGTGGGTGTGAGCTGGGTATGAAGGGACAACAGTGTGTGACAGTGGCTGGCGAAGTAGACAGAGAGAGAGTGGATTGGAAATCAGATGGGCTTGGGTTTGAATGCTGAGCCAGCCACTTCAGAGCTACGTAAAGTTAGTTAACAGTATTTAGAGCCTGAAATTTGAACTGTTTCCTTATCTGTAAAGTGGCTCCTGGGAGAAATCAGTAAATACAAGTGAAACAGCATATTTAGGAGAGCCCTGGGGAGCGCTGGCGTGAGGCTGGCAACCAGTAGACACTGGTTTTCCTTTAAAGGGAAGGTCATTTTCTCTTGTCACTGGGTATGGGAAAATGCATAGAGGACATCCGCTGTACAGGGACACCCACTGGTGATGGCACTCTCAGGTACCTGTCAGATGGCATGGCGGAGAGCCTTACCCTGCCCCAGTCTCGGTTTCCTCACCCATAATGCAGCGATGACAGCGTGTGCCTCATTGAACTGTAGCAGGGAAGCAAGCCAACATCCCAGCAGCATTTGGTACCAGGCACAGACAGAGCTCAGTAAATGTTAAGTGTCATTGTCATCTCTTCCTTCAGCAACATGTGTGATCAGAGAGCTTTCATAAACATGTACAAGCAGAAACAATTGCGTTGTCCTCTTGCCTGCAGCTTCCCCTGCCATCGGGGCCCACGCTTGATCCTGGACTGTGCCTGGCAGCGGTCACTGTGGAACCAGGATCCCCTGCACAACAGCGGCAAGAAACAGGCGGAATGCCGTGTCCTGGCCTCCTAGCCGACAGCCCCGCATCACCCGCTGAGCTCCGGAGCCCAGGGAGGATCCTGGCTTTTCACCAAGAGCTTAGACAAAGCATTCTCGGTGATTCCCAGGCCAATAAATCACCGCTGGAGTTATAAATTTAACAGGACCACTTATTCTCTGGGGCCATTTCATAGACTCCATAAATATTTGAAGCAGAACCTTCAGAGAGTGCTTTAAGAAATTGGTAGCAATCAAAACCCTCATTTAGTGGCAAGTGGTTTTGCCTTTGGCTTAGGGATTTGTGTTCGACGTCGGAGCTTGGGAGAAACGCTGGGCTTGCAAATTCTGAGCAGTTTGGCTTTGGCAAGTGTCAAGGTAGCAAAAGAAATATTTAATGCACCAAAACCTTTTAAACGAGTAGACTGGGCACAATTTTAGCCCCCACAGCAAAATTTGGCCGTGTCTGTAGAAATTTTTGGCCGTCACAATTGAGATGCTGCTCCTGGCACCCAGTGGGCAGAGGCCAGGGACGCTGCAAGCTGTCCCACATCGCACAGGCAGCCTCCTACGGTGAGGAATTATTCAGCCCAGATGTCAGCAGTGCCCATGCTGAGCACCGAGGACTGATCTAGGAGCCCTAACATGGTCAGCCACTGAGAATTTTTGTTATTTTCCTTCCCTGGGGATCCCTACCATGTTTTAAAAGATTTTAATCTACTAAATGAAATGCCTAATTTGAGGAATTATATATTTTACATTTGGAAACATTAAAACCAACCAGAACTTTCTAATCAGTCCATTCACTCCCAATCCGCCACATGCCAGGCAGTGTGGTATGTGGCAGAAAGAGGTCAGTCAATGCTGGTCCCTGTCCCAGAGACCTCGGGCATCGGGAGAGACACACAGGTAAGTAAATTGTCCTGCAGTCAGCTGTTACGAGTGCCATGAGAGATGGATGTAGGGTGGGGTCAGCTCCACGTGGCGTAGGGAAGTTAGATGTCAGCCACAGAAGAATGTGGGGGAACGGTCCCGTGGGGGGAGGGGACTGCAGACGCAGGAAACAGCCTGTGCAAAGGCTCGGGGCGTAAAACTGAACTGCGGCTGGGCCACTGGAGGAGGAGTGGGCACAGCAGCCCCTTGCCACACCAGCTGCAGGCTGCCACTGCCTTGTTCCCATCCAGCACCCCGTCTTTCCTCAGTGCCCTGACTCATGTGTGCAATCTAGGAGTGGAAGAGAGTTCCCGTGTGCCCTTCACTTGGCTTCCCCTGATGCTAACGTCTCATGTGACTTACCGTAGTAAGAAACTAGTGTGTTTCATTTTGAGGAAAATTGGGCAGCCGTTGGAACGTCAGAAAGGCAGCGTCGACACGCCACATTGCTGCTGTGTAAATTAGCCTGTGGGGCTGCCTGACGGGTGACGTGTTCTTCCCCGTACTCTGGGACTGGTCTACGAGCGGACCCTGCTCATCCATCCTTAACCCGTGGAGTGGCGGCTGCGGCGCCAGCGTCTGGCCAGGTGCTGGGGAAAGCAAAACACGGATGATGCTGTCTCGGTCTTCGGGGATCTCCCTATTACCACCCATCATGGAGTCCCCAGCTGGAAGCCACTGCTGTGATCGCTTTTGCTGTTTCAGCCTCCATAGTGCCCACGTCATCTCCAGCTGGGAGGTGATACCTCCTTCTGCCTTGCCCCTCCCCCTTTATTTTGGGACAACGTCATAAGCTTCAGCGTCAGGGACGTGATGGAGAGAAGACAGAGACCCGGCGTGGTCAGGACACCAGCAGAGCCTTTGCATGGCCCGCAGGGCAGCATAGCACAGGTTGTAGTCTCCAGGACGCTCCCAAGAGGCCCAGACGTTCGTGCCCCTCCTGCCACAATCGCATTCTGGGCCTGGGTAGAGATGAAATCCATTAAAGGAAGCCAAGGCAATCTTTGCAGCTTAACCTGATGATTTCATAATAAATCATGTTCCCGAGCCAGAAGCCACTCACTACCGCCATAGAGTCCCACCTGGGCTGGTGCTTTGGGTTGGCTCAGGCCTTGTGCCGTGACTCCTGGGGGCACTTTTGCAATGGCGAATGGCGGACTCCTGCACTCTCCTTGCCTGGAGTGTTAGACCCCAGCCCTTGGAAGGGCACATGGTGGCCCTCTGCCACTCCCTCAGTGGACCGGATGTGGCGTGGCCGGGCTGGGGCGGGACCTGCTTGGATTACTTGGTGGGGTCTGGCAGGAACTTGGCATGCAGGAGCTGGTCTCTGCTGCCCCCCATGCAGGGAATGACACTGTGAGTGAGCCCGAGGCCTCTGGAGACCGGCCAGATGGGCCAGCCTGGTGCCACGGCAGGAAACAATTTGTCAGATAGACTGTCTGCAAGCAACAATGGTGCCCTTCCCTGCAGCCGGAGCCCTAAACCTAGCGAGGTAAATGTACCCCTCCCCCACTGCACAAAAGGGCCCTGCCTGGGCTTTTAGGCAAATCAGATGAGAGGGTTGGCTTGGCCCCTGGCCAAGCAGTAGAAGTGTTAAGTGCAGTCCTTCTCCCTGTGGTTGATTCATTTTCCTGTTCTTGGAGGCATTTTGCTGGAGTGGCAGAGGTGTTCTGTCTAGCACATGCTTCCCTGAGCACCTGCTGGGACAGGTGAGCGGCTGGGGGCTGGTCACAGGGATCTCACTCCAGGTCCTTGTCCTCCAGGCTCCACTATGACCGAGTATCACCAGCAGGGAGAAAACAGGGCCCAGGGACCTCAGAATGGGCAGCTGGCCAACAAGTAGTCAGGGAGGGCTTCCTGGAGGAAATGAGACTGAGCCGAGCCAGGAGATGAGTAGGGCTCAGCCAGGGAGGGAAGACCTGGGAGAGAGGGGCAGGTATGAGCGAAAACCCCCAGCCCGGGTAGGGTTGGGGTAGGAGTGGGGGTAGAGATGCCGCCTTTCTGTGACACCGGGGTGGAAGGAAACAGAAGAGAGGTGTTGGCATTTTTGCAATCCTACTGTGACTTTCTTGTTCCATTTAAAAATGTTTTTGATATAGATGATACCTTTGTATTCTTCAAAATTCAAAAGCCACAGAAGTCCACACAAAGTCCCTTCCCACCCCTGCTCCCAGCTCCCTTCCCCAGAGACAGACAGGCCCTGTGCGCCCAGCGCAGGTGGAGGGTGGCACACTCTGCTCTGTGCTTTGCTTTTCCTTCAGCACATCTTGGTGATCATTCCGTAGCAGGACATAAATTTCTCATTCATTTTTCTAAACAGTTCATTGTCCTCCACTGTGGATTTAACCAGGCTCCTTTCAATGTGTGTGGGAGTTGATTCTGATCTTTTGCTGTTAAAACCAGCAGCGTCGTGGAAATTCCTGTACACACGTAGCTTCACATACTTGAACGCAGCGAGGCATGAGCGTGTTTCGGCCAGTGACAGACCGAGCATGCGTGAGTGGTGGGAGTGGCCTGTACCGCGGGGCCCGCTGCGCCGTCTCGGTGTGTGTGAGTGACGCTAGGGTGTGCGCACAACGGCGAAGTTGCCACCAACGCGTTTCTCAGAAATGCCCTGGCGTTAGGTGAAGTGTGAGTGTTCATCTGAGGGCAAATTCCTACAAAGGAAATGCCGGGTCAGAGGAGATGCGCACTTGGCATTTCGTGGTCCTGGCGAGACCCGCCGCCCGTGCCCCTTGAAGGGTGCAGCCGCTCTTGCTCCCGCTTGCGGAGCTTGGGGGTGCCTGCGGCCCGCAGACAGCAGCCTCCGAGAGGTGCTGATTCAGTGTGGCTTCACGGAGGGCCTGTGCCCATGGGTGCTCTGAGCTGGGGGTGGGGTTAGTAAGCGGGCGTTTGCTCCCCGACCCCACCCAGGGGCCGTCCCTGCTTCCGTCTGCAAGTGCTCAGGGGCAGGAGGGACCTCGGCTGGAAAGCTGTGATCTGGCCACTGGGGACCGCTGACGGAGCGTGGTGTGACAGGGCGCTGGGCGGTTCCGGGGCTTAGGGGGTGGAGAAGGAGGCCTTTGGGCTGAGCCAGGAAGGCGAATAGGCCCTGCCTTCCCAGCCCGGCCCACCACGGCCTGGCTGCGGCCTTGAGCCAGGGCCTGTGAGGCTGGGCTTCCTCCCAGGAAAGTGGAATCGCATCGCGGTGACATCGCCTCTCCGCACGGAGACTTGCAGGTGTCGGCGGCCAGTGCCCGGCCGTGGCATTCACAGCCCAGGCGCGTGGCTCTCCCTCGTCCTCTGCCCTGCAGTGCTGGAGGGTAGGTGGCCTGGGAGGTACACACGCCCGCTGCCTGGCTTGGGTTCTGGCCGTCCCCTCACCTCGCCGCTCTGTGCCTCAGTGTCCTGTTCTGAGACGGGGGGCGCCGCCTCCAGGGTGGCTGCGAGGCGTGAGTGGGTGTCTGTGAGTGCCGGGGCGAGGCCCGGGGCTGTGATGCCGGCTACAGCGCTGCTGCTGCTCCGTCTCCGCGACTCGGCGCTGGGGAGTAGAGAGGGCCGCAAGGGCTCAGACCGGTGACGCTGGCGGCCGAGGTGTGCTCGGGGCTTGCGACAGACGTTGCAGTGAAGCGATGCTGCCGCTTAGCGTCTCGCGTGGCAACTCCGCGAGGATTTCCTGGGAGCCGTGACCAGCCTGCCCAGCTTCCTCCGGACACCGAAAGTGACAGGCGCTCGGTCCCTGCGGCTGTCGAGGCGTGGCCAGGACTCTCCCCCCAGGACCTCTGGTCCTCTCCACTGGCCCACTTCTTCTAGAAAAGCCTTTCCCTTGGAGTCGAGGGCGACTTTGTCCTGGCCCTTCTGGAGGTGAGTGGGGCTGGGTGTCCACGTTTGTTTATCTGGAAGAATGCACATTCCTGCTGCTTGGGCCAGGACTTTGGACTTCATTTGACCCTTTTAAAAATGAACGTATCTGATGTAGGCAGGCCTGCGTGCCCAGAGCCCTCTCCCCTCCAGGCGCTGCCCGTGTGTGCTCAGGGGTCCAGGTCACTTGGTTTGCTGCCCAGAGCTCATCCTCCACCCCTCCTCCCAGCCCCTCCCCCTGGCTTCCCTCTCCCCCCACACCCTCTCAACGCACATCAATCCTCCTTCTACTACTCAGTCTCAGCCAAGTTCTCCCCGGGGCCCTCAAGTCCTCCAGGGTCAAGCTCCAAGGATGGCAGCTCCTCTGCTATCGGCCAAGAGTAATTTAGCCTCAGGAAGCAGGTGTGAGGCTGAGCAGGAGGGTGGTGGGGGCTGGGATCTCTTGCCTCCAACTGCTGCTGTCCCCACTTCGGTCCCTTGTGTTTGCTTACACTGGGCCAGACCCCAGACCAGTTCCACACAAGGGGAAGCCCTGGAGCAGACAGAAGGCTAGAGTAGCCAACTGCCCGTCGTTACGGACAGCGCATGCATTGAATACACGACTGCTGGTGCTCTCCTGGGAGCCAAGTAGGCAGAGCAGGATTGTAGCATCCTTGCTGGGCAGGGCTATTGTTAGGCAGCAGGAGCCAAACAGGCACCAACTCCACTCTTCCAGGGCCACTTGTCTGGTTGCTCAGGCTGTGTACTAAGCAAGGCATGGGGTCCAAGAGCAAAAGCGGATGAAATGCAGCCCTGCTTTCTCCTTGCCAAGGGCTGTGCCTGTCTGGAGAAAGCGGTGCCTCTTAGGTGTTCCCACAGAGGCTGCCTCGGCTGTCCTGGCCAAGCTCCGCCAGCTGTGCCCACCTGGAGGGCATCTTTATGTGACTCTGTACAGAAGCTCAGTGTGGCCCCAGTGGTTCTGCTGACTCAGAGCCAGAGGTGTCGCATCAGCAGTGTGGAGGAGTCCCGCAGGCCACTCCAGTGCAGCCGTCCAGCTTGCAAAGTGCTGGGACAGGGGTGTGTATTCGGCCTGCGCACCCTCCTGCCCGGCTCACGAGCCTGTAACTCTCCCAGCGCCTGGCCTGGAGCAGTCCCGCAGTGGGGTCATGGACGGTTAGGGGGTTCACCGGCATGATTAGGGTACTTCCACCCACCAAGGCCACAGAGTCCTTCTTTTTATCCCCAAATAGTCCGAGTACCTGCCTGCTGGGTCCTCTTACGGATTTACTGCTACTCCACCCCAGCCCAGCTTGAGGCGAGAGGTTAGTGTTGGACAAGGGATCAATCACAGTGCTCCTGATTAACAGCTGTGTGTCTCTGGGTGAGGCACTTAACCTCTCTGTGCAAATCAACTATAGCTGCAATATTACCACATAACAAACCAGCCGAGACCCGGCAAGTCCCAACCATTTATTCTTACCCACTGGGGTCTGCAGGTCCACCCAGGTTCTGCTGGGCTCAGCTGGGCTCTGCTCCAGGCCGAGGGCTGGGGTTCAGGCCTGCTGAACATCTGTGGGGAGGGTATGTAGACTCCTCTGCTCCCAGTGAGGTCACCTGGCAAGAGGAGGGAGAGCTCACAGTGCAGGACAGTGGTCAGGATGAGAGGTGGCCCCGAGAAGCGGTGCCCATCACAGAGGAGGCTCGCAGCCAGCCTGTGCAGGACTTGGAGGGGCGACGTGGCAGGCTTCTGTTGGCTTCCTGCGGGAATTCATCGAGCAGAGAAAGCTGACAAGGGAGCTTGACCGCCGCTCTCTCCCCTCCGCTTCCCGCTCCGCCTTTCTCATGTGTATCTTCAGACCCCCAAGCAGGTCGGTCGCCCTCCTCCCAGCACAGCCAGCCGCAGCTCCTCCTCACTCCCTGTTGCGGCCCTGCTCGCAGCTGCATCCTCAGCACCTGCTGCAGTCTGCCGGGCCTCAGTAATCATTGGTTGAATGAATGCATGAGTTAGTTACTCCATTTTATTTTAATGGTACTTCCAAGAACATATTTGATCGTATCTGGTTGTCTCTAGTGTAAGTTCTGCTGGATGAGAAGCTATTATGATCCTTTTCACTTTTGCTTTGGGAGCTGAGGGGATGGGAAGGAAGAGATTCCGAGCAGAGCAGAGGAGGCAATGGACTCCAACACTGCTCCTCCCCGTGCCCGGCACAGGGCCACAGTGCCATTGGTGCAAGTGCAAGGGGCCAGGGCCTGCCCGGGGAGGGGAGAGGCCTGCCATGGCAGGAGGAGGGGCTGAGAGAGTGAGGTGTTGTAGGAAGGGGTGGAGAGAAGGGAGGCGCGGAGGACACCAGGCAGGGGCACTTTAGACCCTTCAGCTTTGAAATTTAATCTCCCCACTCGAAGGACTGGTATTTATTACACGCCATCCGTCTTAGTCCATTTCACGTAGACATTTTATCTGTGTCATCACTATTAGGACAAACATTCCACCTTACAGATAAAGTGACAGCTTTTCTCAGCTTCATATTTGTATTTCTCAGATTGTGAAGGTTGTTCTCCAAGTGCTGGTTTGCAGGGTAATTGGCAATGAACAACGACTCAGAATGAGACAGACTGGAGTGCCAGCACTGATCCGCCACTGAGTAACTATGGGATCATCTAAGGTGAGATAACCTCTTGGAGCCTCAGTTTCTCATTCCACAGTTTTCCTTATTTCATAATCAGCTGTCCTCGCCACTCCATTCCCACAATGCAGGTGGCTTCACTGTGCTATTATTAGGAAAGTCAACTGGTCTATTTCATACTAAGTTGTGAATGATTAATAGTCTTCCACCCTTCTAAGGAAATTTGTATTCTATAAAGCTGATGCTCATTAGCACAGAGAAAATTTCAGCTGGCAGATTTCCAGGGAGATGAAATGAGGTGAGGCCTTAGAATGTCCTTGCTTTGCAGATAAGAGCACCAAGGCTTAAGGCAAGGCTTTGCAGAGGAGGGTAAGTGGCTGGGTTGGTCACACTGCAAGTCAGTGGACAAAGCTGGGCGTACATCCCAGGACTTCCGATTCTCACACAGTGCAGTGCTCTCATCCCAGGGTGAAATGCAGGAGGAAAGTTGGCCATGGGGCATGGGCCTTGTCGTACAATCTCGGCCCCAAATGTGTGCATTGAGTACAACATGGAAAGAGCATGTCATAATTCCTATCCAATAAGACCCATTTAGCATGCTTCATGGCAGTTCGTCAGCCATGGCAATTTGAGTTGTAGTGAACACGAACCATGGGTAGCTCTTGTTGGCAGTAATGAGACTGTGTGAGCTGGGGTTTGCAAGAAGGGGGAAATGGGGGGCTTTGCAGAGAAGCTTCAGGAAGCCAGAGAGCAGCCCTCCTTCCTGCCCCAAGGAGGAATGGACTGGGTGAGGGTAAGAGAGGCGATGGCTTGGTTTGGTAGAAGGTTTTCAGGGGCAGTCCCTGAGCTACAAACCTTGAGTACTAGGAGGGTGGTAAGAAAAAAATCAGGGTAGCTGATATAAAAGTGACTCAACACTTTTTTCCATTTCAAACTTCTAAGTCTCCCTGTGACCCTGAGACAAAGATGGGACCCAACATGCAGAAGAAGGTGTTTCAGTTACAAAGGGACTTGGCTGCATATAATGAAGTCCAAAATAACAATGGCTTGATGACATAGAAGCTTATTTCTCCACCACTGGGGGTGCGCATTCAGAGATCTCATGGGGCAGGGGGTCCATGGGCATGAGGCTCCTTCTATGTTCTCCAGCATCTCAATTCAAAGTTTCCATTTTCAAAGTTACCTCGTGACCCCATATGACTGCTGGAGTGCCAGCCATTAAGTCCAAGTTCCAGGAAGTAGAAAATAGATTGTTGATGGTGAGGTGGTGGGAGAAATGACTCTCCCATCCAAGTACTAACCAGGCCTGACCCTGCTTAGCTTCCAAGATCAGATGAGATCAGGCACATTCAGGGTGGTATGGCTATAGACAGAAATGACTCTCTTTAAGGAACACTTTAAGGCATCTTCTCAGAAGTTCCACATAACAATTTCCACTGATACTTTCCTGAGTCAAGAATCTAGTCATATGGTCATACTTAGTTGCACAGGAAACTAGGAATGGAATCTATTAGTTGGACACACTGCAACCCCAAACAAAATCGGCATTGTGTTACTAAAACGGAAGGGGAAAAGGAACACGGGGTTGGTAACTATGGTCTCTGCCTTAGATAGCTTCAACTCTTCCCTTATAAAGTCAGGAAGGCATGAAGCATTTGGATTGCAGGGCTAGACACTTCAAGCATGGCCTTATCACCCATGTTTTTAGCAACAAAGCAGGGCAAGTTTATTGGCATCTTGTTGAAAATTTAAGGCAGAAAATGTAAGGGATAAAATGCTCTATTTGTTTGACATTTATTCAATGTTTTCTTTATATCATATATTTTCTGTAACGAGAATGGCATGTATAGAAATCTGTACATGGACTTTTTTTGTCTGTTTTTAAATTTTTTATTTAATTTTATCTTTTACAATTTGCAAATAAATAATTATATGCCTGTATATGGATTTTCCATAGGTTTTCTTATACTCTCTTTGCTCCTAACTTTTCCTCCTTTTAACAAAGCCTCAAAATCTCCCACCACCGGTTTTCTTACTTGTGCGGTTTGGGAGCCCGACCCTTTTAGTGAAGAGGGCTTCTGCATCTGTTCTCATCCACGGTTTAGCCTGCTCTCATGCAAGCCCTCAGGACTTTCTCCAAGTCCTGCTGTCTGATTAATTCAATTTCTTGCCAGTTCAGCCCTCGGTCTCTTTCTGCTGAGCTGCCTTCATCATCAGCCCCTCTGGCCTCATTTTCGCACTGGGAGGTCGTGGGTTCCCTGCATGCTCTGTGGTGCCTGAGGGCGGGGCATTTGCTCACGCCACCGTTCCAAACTCCCAGAACTCTGGAGGGGACTCTCTAGCGCTAGCAACTGCAGCTGCGAGCTGTGGGTTCAGGAGGCGGAGGTGCGAGGAAAGCATGTGTCGGCTTGGGGAGGAAGTAGTGGTAACTGGCCTCTGGTCCGTGGCTGGGCTGTGGGCTGCCACGTGCTGGGCTGTGGGCTGTGTGCCTCGCCTCACTAACGCTCATGTTGACCTGGAGGCAGTTGTTACTGCTGTCATGTTATGGGTGATTCATTCATGTGACCAGTACTTACCTATCATCTCCTGTGTGCAGGTGGCTTCTCGGCGTACAGGTTTCAGCTGTGAGGGAGCCGGTGGGAGGAGAGACGACACACACTCACACAGAGTGCAAATTTAAATCCTGACTAATGCTGTGAAGGGAGAGAAGCTGGAGTGGGGAGAGTGGACAGGGAATGAGGATGTCGCTCTTTTACGTAGGAAGTCGTTAGCCAAGGCTTCCTGGAGGAGGTGACATTTTGAGTGGAAACTGCTTGACAAGCAATGCAGGAGAGAGGTGACATGACTAGCCCAGGAGAACTCAGATAGTAAAAGACAGAACTAGATGCAACCTCAATTTCGAAAACATTTTGTTTTGAAAAATTTCAAACATTCATAACAGGCAGGATAATACAAGGCCCCCCGTGCAGCCAGCATCAGCTTTAGCAGTGCCGGCCGGGAGCAGCCCTGTTCCCGCTCCACACCGCCCCCTTTCCTCCACCATGTTACTCTGACGCACGGCCGGACATCGCATCATTCCCTTCTTAACATTTTAATTAGCCATTGTGCCATCATCACACCTCCAATCATTATGACTCTTTAATTTCATCGAATATCCAGTGTTCCAATTCCTAATTATTATACCTTAGAAGTTTTATAGTAAAAGTTTTTTTGCAGTTTGTCTGAATCAGAATCTAAATTAGGTCTCACACTTTTACCAAATGGTGTGTCTTTCTGTGATACAATATACATAAAGTAAGGCCTACTAATCTAGCCATTCCGTGCACGCGCACTGTTGTGCAGCCGTCACTGCTGTGTGTCTCCAGGATGTCCTTGTCTCCCCAGCTGCAGCTCTGTCCCTCACGAGCACCAGCTCCTCATCGCCCCAGGCCCGCGGCCGCCGTGCTGTCTGCCTCCTGACTCTGCGTGTGCCGACTGCAGGCGCCGTATCTGTGCAGTCACGTGGCATTTGTGACTGGCGTATTTCACATAGGCTCCTGTCTTCAAGGTCCCTCTCCGCTGGAGCGTGTGTCAGGATTTCCTTCTGTTAGGGCCGAGGGCCGCGCCGCTGCCTGGCTGGACATGCCACACGTTGTTTACCGTCCGTGTCGGTGAGCACTCGGGATAAGTCTTTTAAGTCTTTTAATCTTTAGGTTCCCCCTCCTTGTTTTTTTTTTTTGTGGTTTCCTGCTGAAGAAACCAGGTCACTGTCCTACCGTTGTTCGCAGGAGCTGGGTGTCTTGCTGTGCTGTCCCTATGGGGCCGTTCTCTGTGTCCCGCCCTGTCTCTCCTTGAATTGGCCGTTGGAGCTTTGACATGGTCCGGACTCGATGGTTTTCACCTCCTTTAAGGGTGGCGGCGTGTTCTTCCCTCAGGCTGTGCATCTGGCTGTCTGTGTGATGTTGGTGTCCGCCAGCGCTCACTACCTAGACTCGCAAACTCGTTCATGGTCACAATCAAAGACGGGCTAGTCCCGTTGTCTTTCTTCACTTGCTGCTGGAAACTTCTTGCGGAGGCCCTGCCCGGCCGCTCTCCAGTGCCTCCGCTAGTCTGATGTTGGTCTGCCTCCAAGCCTGCGTGCTGGCGCTTCCGCAGTTCCCGGCAGGTGCCGGCCGCCTGCCGTGTGCCCTCTCTGGGGTCGCAGAGACGGAGTGTCCCTCCCCACCCCACACCGCTTGGGTGGCCGCAGGCCTGTGGGAGAGAAAGACAAGGGAACTGGGGGTGTGCTACAGTTGACAGTGGCCACAGAGGTACTGGTGCAGAGGGCGAGCCCCTCACGGAAACGGGAGGGTGCCTGGGAGAGGCGTTGACGTCGGCTGCTCCTGGCCTCACGCAGCGACTCAGCTGGCTGGCGTGGATCCCGGGTGGCTGGGCTGACAGCTCACACTTTTGGACTGTCCATGTTTACTTTTCTAAAGCCGGAGGCAGACAAAGCAGCGTGGTTTTAGCGGGCCCCCAGAGGGAGGAGCCAGCTGGCATGCCTGGGTTCCTTCCCGTCTCTGGGACTTAGAGAACTGTTAGTTGACAGCCTGGAAGAGGCCACATTCGGGGCTTCAGTGGGAGTGGTGAGGACCTCAGAGAAGCACGAGGGAGGGCGGTCTTCGTAGGAGGCGCCGGGGCTGCCGCGTGGGGCTGCCGTGCCCTCGCAGTCAGTGCTGAGAGGGGAGCCACGCAGGGACCCGTGTTCCCATCTGTCACTAAGCCTGTGTCCTGCCCACGGCTGCTTCGCCAGGTGGCGCCAGGTTGCTCGCGTACTTGTGGGTTTCCTTGGGTACTTCTGGACGCGCCACCCTTCACCCCAACATGCCCCACACGTCACAGTTACTTAGGTCTTTCTCCTCCTCCCTGGGGGGAGGCGTCGGGTCCTTCCCAGCAAGTCTGCATTCCTCCTGGGGGCTTGATAGCAGAACTCTCAACTGCCACAGTTGGGCTCAATAGTGAAAGCAAGGTCATTCCCAGAGGTCACATGGCTCTGTGTCCTCATTTTGAAAATGGGGACCTGGCGCCTCATGGGACACTCAATGCCATAGACATACCTGCTGCTATTTGAGCAAAGAGGCTACATGTTTATTGAGCGTCTATTCTGGCTCAGGCTAGAGCTCTCTGGACACTGCCAGAGCACTAGGATACTCTAATACCCTTTGATATGTGCCCAGTGCCTAACCAAGCCTGGCATAGCAGAGAGTAAGAAACATATTTTAAATAACGTTTTTTTCTGCTTATAAAATTAATATATACTTATGTGAGTATATTGGAAAATACAAACAATAAAGTAACACAAATGTGGAATTCCACCACTAACAAATGTTTACTTTCAACATTTTGACATTTAACCTTATGCAGTGAGACTTCTTAAAAATTGAGATCCTACTGTGCATCGTGATATTTGACGGCATTTCCCCTTCAACACGCATGGTCAGCACACCAGTCTGTAGGGCGGGACAGCGTGCTGGTTAAGATAGTGGGTTCCGGAGCAGCCTCTCAAGCCACCTGCTAGCTGTGGGCAAGTCCATGTGATCCCTTTGTGCCTCTGTTTCCTCCTAAATAAAATGGGGATAAGAACATTACTTCTCTTAAACGCTTGCAGGAGTAAGTGAATTAAATTTGTAAGGTGCTGAGGACAGGGCCTGGCATATAGCAAGTTTATACCAAATTATTGATGTTATTTGAATAAAATTATTTAAGCCCTCCCAGCTGATTACTTCACACCGGGCATTTTCCAAGGCCTTTTCACACATTTTGCCACATTTAATTTCTAAATGATGCCAAGAAATCGGTATTGCCTCCCATTTTACAGATGTTGAAACTGAGACTTGGAGCAGATGAGCCCCTTGCCGAGTCATATATGGATGGGCAAAGCCAGGACTCCAACTCCTTCGGGTCCAGTCTGACTCCCGCCCCCGGCTGCACCCAGACCACCCTGCTCCTGGTCTTGGCTCTGAGAAAACAGATCAGCACCACAGATGCTGCCATTGATTTGTCTGGCGTTGATTGTTGCTGCCTCCTGAGGCCATGTGTGCAGAAAAGGAGGCCTTTTTGTCCATTTGTAACCCCCTGTTCTGAGGATTTCAAACCCATTGCCACCCTCCTCTAAAGCCCCCTGAGGCAGCTGGGACTGAGCTGCCCTTTCCCGAGTGCCCAGCAGGTGCCCGGCGGTCCCCAGATGTGTGCACAATTGAGCAGAAAGCCACTTTTTAAAATGAAACATTGACAATCAGGAAGGTTTTGAGGGCTGAAACCAAAACCCAAGGGAGACAAAGACGTGAAATGGGGTCTTTAGTTTGGAGAAGACTTGGAGCCCACCTACCCAAGGAGTATATATGGAGGGGTGGGGGCACTGTAAACTCAGAAAAGCCTAGGTCAGGGGTCAGGCCAGCCTTAGTTCTAATCTCTATGTGACCTTGAGTGAGTTTCTTTATTTCTCTCGGCCTCGTCTGTAAAATGGGGCCGATGCTGCCTACCAAGAAGGTGCTTGGAGCGTTTAGTATGTGCTGGACATGAGCTTAGACCCTCAAGAGCAGAGGCTTTGTCTGCGGTGCTCTAGAAATTGATATCCTTAATTACTAGAGGAGTATTGGACACCCAGCAGGTGTGAGGATGTTATTGAATAACTGGATACTCAACAAGTAAATGGTAGTCCTTCCCTCCCTGCCAGTCTATGCAGGTTCAGGAGAGGAGTTATGGGGGCAGGAGGTGAGGTTGTGGGCAGCTGGAGGAGGATGTCAGAATAAGAGAGAAGCAGTGTAAACAGAGGCAGTGGGCGCCAGAGTCAGAGCCAGCACACCAGCTCTGCCCACCTGCAAGCTCTGCAACCTTAGGCAAATTGTCTCATCTCTTGGGGTCTCAATTTCTTCATTAGCAAATAGGGACACTACCAATACTTAACTCACAAGGTTGTTGTAAGAATTACAAGAGCTTTAAGTTCATAAAACACTCAGCACAGAGTCTGGCACAAAGGAAGTACCCAATTAATGTAAGTCACCATCACCATCCTCATCACCATTATCAGACATTTTTTTAATAGGAAGGAGGGTATACTAGTTAGACATTGTTGAGTTAAAGCCAAAGCTTGCTGGCTTAAAGCCACTACCATTTTATTTGTTCATTTATATAGGTTAGCCATTTGGACTGGCTCTGCAGGGTGGTTTTCTGCTGGTCTCACCTGGGTTGACTGAGGCTGGTACTCTAGGAGGGCCTCATGTCTGGCAGTTGGTGCTAGCCATCAGTTGCCTGGTCTTTTAAGCTAGAATGCTCATCTCTACTCCATGTGGTCTCTCAGCTTCCAGGAGGCTAACTCAGGTTTCTGCACGTGGTGGTCTAAAGACATCATTCCAAAAGAGAGAGAGTAGGAGCTTCAAGGCTCTTGAGGCCTAGGCTCAAAACTCCCACAATGTCACTCAGCATCTTTCTATTGATTCAAGCATGTGACAAGGCCAGCACAAGGTGTGGGGTACCAGACTCCACCTCTGGCTGGTAGGAGCAGGGGAGCCACATTGCAAATGGATGTGCACACAGAGGGGGAGGCATTCTTGTGGCCACCGTTGTGGACTGTCCTTTGCGGGAGAGAGCCAACATTTTTGAGGCCCTGATTACTTGCCAGGTGCCTTGACTTCCACAGACATTACAACAAAATTAGCAACCTGCTGAAGTGAGGATTTCACTGTCACTAGGAATGTTGTATTGAGGCCAAGTCTGCAGAGCCATTGAAGTGTCTGAGATGGTAGGATTCAAGTTACAGACCAGGGCCTGGGAGAAGGGCACCCAGGTTCTTTCTGTCAGGGAGAATTTTGGGATTCTGGGAAAACCCACAACATATACTGAATTACGGATAATAAATAGGATTTTTGTTGAGTGGTAGGATTGCAAAGACATGTTGCTTTTTGCTGGTGAGAAACCTGAGCATATCAACAGAGGAAGAGAGAGCTCTATGATTTCTGAGGGGTCTTCAGTGACGGGGGCAAAGAAAATGTTCTAGCCACACACTGTCTTGTAGGAGATCTCGGTGAAGTTACTGTTCATGTCCTGGTCACAACAGTTTTCCCTCTGCACATTTGCTGCTCCTTTCTCTGAACTTTTGAAGCCGTAGGTTTTTGGTTCTGTGTCGGATGGAGTTGTTAGCAGCAGAAAACCACTCTTGCTAAGAACAGTAAGAAAGGCTGTTTTGCATAAATTGTGAAAAGTGTCCATTTAAATCCTCAGAGAGTGGCTGAAGCAGTGAGGACTAAAAGGGACAAATTCTGGAGAGGGGAGAACCGCGGAGACTCGGCCACTGCTTTCCACCGGGGCTTTCCACAATCTGGGGACAGGTACAGGGCTGAGCGTCCAGCCCCGGCCAGTGAGACAACCACCGCTGGGCTGGAGAGAGGCTGGAGGGGCTTCCAACACCGGGCTGGTTTTCTCCTGCAGACGTTTGCCACGTTCTGAAGCTGTGCAGGGTGGGGAGTAGGAAACCGAATGAGAAAGGCCCTGGGCAGCAGAGCCTCCTGCAGTGTGGGTGCTGAGAAGACACACTCGTCACACAGGCCCTGCCAGGGAAAGGCCTGGGGAGCACCGGGGCCACCTTGCTGCTGCGCATATTTGAGCCCAAGGCCCCCGTGCAGCCACATAGAGCTTCACGTGGGGGAATGACATCACATGTCTTGGAGAGACTGTTTTGGACGCATGTGGAGAGAGGACTGGGGGGGACGGAGGAGAGGAGGTCACGTGGGTGTGGGCACTGGCCGGTGGGCCGGGGGGATTGATTTGTTCCATTTCTCTCATAAGTCAAAGCAGTGGAGAGACGTGAGCAGGCAGAGGAAGGCACAGTGCTTGACGGAGGCCATCTGTCGCAGCCTCAAACTTGGGAAGACTGGGGGAAGCAAAAGCAGAAAAGAGGTGTTGTTCGTCTTGAATGATAAAAAGAAAAGAGAACTGACGTTATGTTATGAAAGCAGTTTGATAGGTTTTTGTAATGAGAGAGAAGAATTTGTCTTGATCAGTGTGATATTCAGTAGAATTGAAACGGGGGAAGGATTCAAATTAAGTTGGAAAAAAAAAAGTCCAGTTATCTGAGACTTGGAAGTGAATCAGCCCCACATCTCATTCGAGGAAACTGAGGCCCAGGGAGAAACAATGGCTTATTCAGGGGACCTAGTAAAGTGACTGATAAGAAAACGACCCTAATATCTTCTCCTATTCCATGCTGGAAAGGCTTGTCTTTCCTCCTCCCTGGGCACCTCCCCAGCTCAGACTTCCCTTCTTTTGTTGCCGTGGCACTTAGCACATTGTAATCACTCACTCGCCGGAGCGGGTCACTGAACAGAGAACTCCTTGGAGGCAAAGACTATGATTCTGACTCCCAGCATGATCTTTTTGATCCATGAGCTATTTAGAAGTGTATTTTTAAATTCTTTATGTGAGAGTTTTCCTTATTTTATTCTTATTTTTTTTGTTCTTTTTTTAGTTTCAAAATATTAAGGGAGTACAAAAGTTTTTGTTACTTGGATCCCTTTCATAATTCTTACGTCGGGGCTTTTAGTGTGCCCACCCCCGGAACAGTGTTGGCTGCACCTGGCGGTTCAGTCCTTGTCCCTCGCCTCCTCCCGCTCCCTTCTCAGCTCCCACCGTCCTTCACACCTCTTGGTACTCATGTGCGCCCACCGTTTAGTCCCAATTGCTAGAGAGCATGTGCGGTGTTTGCTACAGTCATACATGCCTTATCGCACCTAAACGCTATAGCAATTTATGAAGATAATAATTTCTCTTGTGGAGAAGGAAGCAGGTTCAAAAAAGCCTTCTATCTGACACAGACCTGGGATTGAAATCCAGCTCTCTCTGTCTTTCCCTTCTCACCGCAGTCTGGAGCCTTCCTTCTCCAGGTAGGTGACCAGGTGTCCAGGGCCTTCCTACCCTGGACAGCACAGGCGAGCTGTACCCCGCCCTACCGCCCTCTTTGATGGCTGGATTTTTTTAAAGAAGCCCAGTCTAGCTGCTTCTGGGTGTGCTCTGCAAATGGACCAAGGAAAGAGTGTGCTGGGGTGTGAATTCCACACTCTCCTGCTCGCCACCAAGAACTACGAACGTGCTTCACCTGCCTGTGAATACAGGGTCAGCAGCTGGCAGTTTACTGAGTTACACCTGCTGCTTTACCTGGGAGGAGGGGTAGAAGTCCAAACTGTGCAGAAATTAGCCCGCTGTGAAGACATGGGGTGTTGGAAAGAGCTTAGCATTTGGGGGTCTTGTGGTGAATCTGTAAATATTCATCGAGTGAGTGTGTTGCTGCCCGGCTTCTTGTCTCCTGCTGTGCGGGCTTGCGCAGCTCCACTCCCCTGTCCAGCCTCAGTTTCCCGATCTCCAGGGCTCTGCCAATGTTCTTGAATGAATATACACAGGGAGGAAATGACTGAAGGAGACAGTGACACCTCAGGGCGGTGGTTTCCATGTGAAAGCTGGAAGGATGAGCCCTGCATCCGAGGAGGGGATGAGCGTGTGTGTGTGTGTGTGTGTGTGTGTGTGTGTGTGTGTGTGTGTGTGAAGGGGGTGAGGTACAAGCCTGGAGCATCTGAGAAGGCTTCTCGGAGGAGGCAGAGCTGGACGAGAGGGTGGAGCGGCCTCCCCGTCAGCCAACAGAGCTGCTGAGGCGGGTCTGTTAGAAGGACGGGAGGATGGCAGCAAAGCCAGAGCCTGTGTTTGGAGCGTGGAAACAAGGTGGACTCAAAGTCCAAAGGGCAGGTTTCTGGTTCAGCTCAGCCACCCAGAGCCAAAATAGCTTTGTTCTTAAGCCTCCTTTTTCTCCTCTGTCAAATGAGAACAATGATAAATCATTCCACCTGCCCACGTGAGAGACTAACAGTGAAAAGTTTTTGCAAACCATAAAGCTCTGCACAAATGTGAGGATGTGTTCTTCTACGCAGGAAATCAAACACCACAGCTAGCGTCCCTTAGATTCCCCAAGAGACACGTGCTTGGCGTCCTCTGCACTTGTGCATCGGTGTTGGGGGCCACCTCTTGGCTCTTTCTCCTTTGTCCTGAATACAAACTGCTGAGGTCATGGGAACGTGCCAGCCACGTAGGCTGGACTCCGAGTCTATCCACGGGGACTCATTCCAGGGAGTGTTCCCAGCTCAGTCCCAATAGTGGGGAGTGTCTTTTCAGCTGGGTCTGACAGAGATGGAGTCCAGTGACCTGCAGAAGCTGGGGCTCAGCTCTGTCATCCTAGTCTCACTGGGACACATCCAGGTATTTTCAGCCCATGTGAGCTTTGCCAGTCAGACCTGAATTGTGTGCTCACTTGTGCACGAGGCATTGAGCATTCTGGGCCAGGGTGGTCCCTCCTTTTCTTCTCCACTCCCCACCCCCTCCTGCTATTTATATCTTTCAACATTTTGGGGCTGCACTGCCAGGCCCATGCCAGGCATCATGGATAGTGGAGATAAGTCTAACCGTGCTCCTAACCCCCCATCCCAGGAGAAGACAGGCGCTGGGGTCAGTCTCGGGACTGTAATCGGTCACGGAGTGGGGGCCAGGCTCTGGAGGGAGCCCAGGGTGGCGATCAGACCCACGTGGGGCAGGCCCCAGTGGCACTTGCTCTGGGCACCCTACATGCAGTGCTGCTGCACAAGTCCGCACAGTGTGACTCTGCCCAGACATGTGTCAATTAAAGTTGTTAAACCATCTCATGTTTCAAGGTTCGCAAAACCTGAACACTTTCGTGTTTCTAGCAAATTTATGAGGTGGGGTCAACGGAAAAAAAATGAGCTCAGAAAAGTCCAGTGATGGATTGAGCCCATGCTGGAGGCCAGAGTCAGCATGGGGTGACAGAAAGATGCGCACAGGAACGGGAGCCAGGGCATCAAGGGTTAATCCTTGTAGAGCTTTTGAAATAGTTCCTGACACATAAAAACTCCAGTAATGTCAGCTCTTACTGTCGGTGGCTACTTTCCAAAGAAATGGAAGGTGCACAGAGACCATCCAATCTAACCTCCTCCTTGAATTGGAGGAGGAATCTGCAGTCCAGAGTGTGGTGAGGCCTTGACTGAGGACCCACGGGGTGTCAATGGGACAGCGGCCACAGGACATGAGCCCAAAATCCTGACTCTCAGTTCTGCAAAACAACCTCTCACCACCATACAGGGCAGCCTCTGTTGAGGACCCAGCGTTTCCTTTGTCAACACTTAGTTGTCTTCATGCCTGGAAGTCTCGTCTGAGTCCTGTTGGCGCAGAAGCAGAATTGAAAGGCCATCAGCATTCATGAGCGTATAAACCTACCAAGTGGAAGCCGTCCAAGACTTCGCGTCTCTGTAGAGCCCAGTAAGGTCTGCTTACTGCGGGGTAGCCAGTACTTAAAGCTGGTTATTGTCACGACAGACCTTAATGATCAGCATTTCGACTTAATTATACTTTATTAGATTACTGCAGAATCAGGTGATTGGATCAAGTGCTGGAACTTTTACCTCTCTCCCATTTGTGTGGCAGTGTATACAGATGGAGAATGTCCCACGTGCCTTTTGGGCTAGGCTGGTGAGAGCTCTGGGCAGCCTGGAGCTAGTGCCACTGTATACACTCAAGGCGTGCTTCACGCGTAGAGGCTTCATTTCCCTGGGTTTTCCACTTTTATTTTTCTGCTTATAACAAATAAAGTGTAAGTTTCCTTTTCCCCTCCTTCTGTCCTTTCGCTTCCAATACAAGCCCCGTGACTAGAACACAATTCACTTCAGAGTCAGCTCTCTTGGGCTTCTCAAAAGTGTATATTTCATATTGAGCATAAACGTCAAGAAAATTTAATGTTATTCCTAAAGGAGAATGTGCTCGCTTTTGTAAAATGAAACGTAAATTCTGGCTACCATGTTTGTTGGGTTTGGGATAAAGGAATATTTACATAAATAAAATGATACAGGTATTGGCTTGAAAAAAATGTCTGCTCATAGATGAGTCAGAAACCTGGAAGATGCTCACACATTTGAACATTAACTAGGTAATAACCTCTCTGAGGGGTCCTGTTTTGGTTATTGAGACACAGATACAACTAATTGCATGATTTGTCACAGTATGATTTATAATAACAAGTTCTCAGAAACAATCTAAATGCCCAACTGCAGGGAAAGTTAAGTAAATGATGATATATCCACTCAGTGAAATATTGGCCATTTAACATCCATTCGGTACATATTTATTGAGTGCCTACTGTGTACCAAGGGCAGGGTTCAGAGGCAGGGTAACAATGGTAAATGGGCAGATTATGCAGACCTCAGCAAGGGCTGCTGTGAAGACGATGCTTTGGAGAAATCCTATCATGCCAAGCAAGTCAAAAACCCCATGAAATTTTATGATCTCAATTCTGTTGAAAGCATACACACTGGGAAGGTTGACTTATTTTTTGTTTTATCCATTTCCCCAGATATCATTAAGGTGCAAATAAAACATCTATAGCAGGGAAAAACATTTGACATGTTAATTTGGACGTGCCTCTGTTAGGAATTGGGTCTGTATGTTGGAAGTCGCTGCACCTTTGTCCATGACTGGAGAAGGTGGAGGCAGGGTGAGAATGGCTCCTGACCCCAGGGAGACACTTTATCACTGGGAAATGGGCAGGGTGTTGGTGCCCTTGCTCGCCCTGCCCCTCTTCTTCCTCCTGACCCTCGTGGGGGACCACGGCTTCTCCATTCTCACCCACGTCCATGCGAGGGTCTGAGGGCTGGCTCCCACAAGCACTCAGTGAGCAAACAAAGGCCTTTCATCATCTGCTCTGCACACTGCCCTGGTGACAGGGAATCAGCTGCTGCTGCCCAAGATAGCTGTTGGGGCGTGTGTGTATTTGTGTATGTGTGTGTGTATGTGTGTGTGTGTGTGTGTGTGTGTGTGTGTGAGAGAGAGAGAGAGAGAGAGAGAGAGAAAGAGAGAGAAGGAGAGAGAGCCAGCCCACCAAAGGGCTTTGTTTGCTGCTTTCGCCTTTGACTTTAGGAGATTAAGTACCTTGCAGTTTTTATTCCAGGACCCTGCCTATGGTAGATAATCGTGAGTACAAAATGAATATTGTTTCAGGCTAACTCTGTAAAAGATTTTTATTCTTTATTTAATGAGCTCTATCTGAGTTAAATTATCAGGTATATTATGAACACTTAGCATTTATGGAAGACTATAAACATTATGTTCCTTACTATTGCAAGTTCCACACGTTAATTTCAGCTCCGTATTTGCAGACCTCCCTGGAGGAGCTGTACTCGGGGCTCAGAGATGAGTGCGGAGGTCTTCTGTGGAATGGAGTCCACTGAGGGACATACACCTGAAATCAGGCAGTGGTGACACGGTGTGATCGATGTTGGGGCGCCCTGGGGAGGGGATCTGCGGTGTGGTTGAGGAAGGTTTCCTGGGAAAGCCCTGTCTGAGCTGAAGTGTGAAGACTGGGCAGGAGTTATAATGCAAAGGCCAGGGAGAGAAACCTCCAGGTGCAGGAAACAAAATGGGCAGGGTGGGAGGCGGGGGAGGCTGGGAGGAGTTGAGTGTGCTCAGGGCAGGGGGTGGTTAGTGAAGGGTGGAGAAGGGGCAAGGTCGAAGGCCCCAGCCCTTGAGGTACGGTGGGTCCCGTTGGTGGTGGCCTTGGACACATGTGGCCATCAGGCCACATGTGTTGCCATAGACCTGTATTTGACCTGTATTACACTGTCACCCTCCAATGACCAGTCCTTTGGCTCCGTGGGCACAGCCGGCTGCAGTGCAGACTGCACCAGCCACTCGTCGTCGGCCACACGCCTCTCCCACGCTGTCACTTTTCATGGTGCTCGCCGCCGTCTGACAAGCATGCACCTGCTCACTGTCTGCCTCCCGCTTCCTGGCGGGACCTCTGAGAGCAGGACTTCCCTGCAGCTCAGGGAGACACCAGCATGGGGGAAGCACGCATGAAATACTTCGCGAATGAATGAGCAGCGAGTAAATGAGTGAATATGAAGGCGCCATCGAGGCACTTTGGCTCTAAGGCCAGAGATCAGATTTCCTGGTCGTGAGGGAAGCAGCTGGAAGAGTGAGTGGTCCTGGGTTGGGGGTGCTTCTGAACTTATCATCTGGTTCGTTTCAACTGGTTTATTTAGCTTTTCATCCAGCTCAGAACTGTGGTCCACAGGCCAAGGGCGCAGGTGCTCTGCTGGGTCATCCACTCTTAAAAAAGTTGAGGTAAAAGTCACATAAGACTCACTATTTTAATCATTTTAAAGTGTACAGTTCAGTGGCTTTTAGTGCATTTCCAATATTGTGCAACTGTCACTGCTAATTTCAGAACACTTCCATCATCCCCAAAAGAAACCGTCCCCAGGAAGCAGTCCCTTCTGCTCCACTCCCCACCCCGGGCACGCGCTCCTCCACTTCGGCCTCTCCGGATGTGCCTGTTCTGGACGTTTCGTGTGATGGGACTCGCACAGCAGAGCCTCTGCGTCCGGCTGCTGCACTGAGCACCGTGTGTTGAGGGCTGCCTGCGTGTAGCAGGAGCCGGTGCCTCCCTCCTCCTCGTGGTGAGCAATATTCCACATGTGCACAGACCACGTTTCAATCATCCATTCATCAGCTGATGAACACTGGGTCGCTTCCCTTTTTTTGGCTATGTGCTCATTATACAACTCTAAACCTTATAGAAAGACACATACAGTGAAGGGAAAACTCCCCGGAGCCTCAGCTCCCAATGGTCCCTCCATCAGTCTGAGGGTGGCGCTGCCTGTGCCCTGCCCACGGCTCTGCTGCGGCTGCCCCTGGCTTTTCATGCAGTTGCCAGCCCTCCCTGTGTGGCCTTCAAGTTTCTCTCCACATTGCCAAGAACTTGCCCTGGGGCTGCCTCTCTTCCCGGCCCTGCCTGGTGCCCAAGACCTCCTCCCCGCCTTCCTTCGCCTGGCCAACTCCAGCTCAGCCCTGGCTCCCGGGGGTGTGTCCTGGGCCTGTCTCAGTGCCCCAACCCCTGTCTTCATCCCTGTGTCCCCTCCTAGACCATGGCCCTCCAGGGCCAGGACCACACTGGGCATCTCTGTGACCGCAGGGCCTGTGTACAGAAGTGCTTTGCTGAAGCTTTGTGGGATAGGCAGGTTGCCATAGAGACCCAATTGCATGCTGTCGTGAAAGGACAGGGACCTGTGCGTTTGCTGTAGCCATCCTTCCCTTAGCATTGCCCAGTGCCGGTCGGCTGCCCTGCCAGACTGCCTGCGCTGGTGCTGGCCCCGACGGGTGACCCCACTGCTGGCCTGTGTCCTTGCTCAAGAGTGTGTCCTAGTTCTCAGACTGCAGAATGAATGGTCACCGCTTCCCACATAGGCTTCCAAGCTCCCTGTGTCCCTCTGCTGGGAATAGCCCTTTGCAAAGAAAGTGGAGATCCTGGAGCAGACAGGCCCATTGGTAGCCCCCCAACTGCCTGCCCGCCCCTCTTGCCCCTCTCGTGGCGCCCTCCTTCCCTTGGTCCCAGCTCTCCTTAAAGCAATTCTTCACGTCCTGAGCTGTGGCCACGCCATGGCCTCCAGGCTTCTTCTCTGCATCCGCTCTGCAGAGTCTGCCCGCACTCATTGGCCGGCTTCTGCCCTCCTCGCCCCTCCCCAGGCCCCACCCCCACGCGAGGGCCCTGATCAACATCTCGGCAAATCCAAAGGCAGCTGCCTGGTCCCTGTGTACTTGGTACATGGCCACCCCCCCCACACACACCGCCGTCTCCCCCTCTCCTGCCTGTCTGGAGGTTGCTGGGGTTTCTCCAAGCTGCTCATCTGCCCCCAGGTGCTCCTTCCTAGGTTTTGTCCCTGGCCTGGCACCTGCTCCCACCCAGACCTTCCGGTACCCCAACAAACCTCCATCCTGCTCCTACTCAGAAGCCCCATGGGCAGCTGAAACTCACCCGCATCTATAGCCAGACTGTGTCTTCATCTACAAAGGAGCTTCTTGCTGAGCCAGTGGATGCCCCTCCCCTTCCGTGCTTACACAGCACCTCTGGTCCCTGGGGGAGGCGGCCGGGCCACCCTGGGTGGGGAGCCCTGGCTGCCGCTCTGGCCCAGCCTGGCTCCTGGGAACTGACGCTAACCCTGCCGCGCTGCTGGGCCTTTGCCACTGTGCTCTTGCTCACGTTCCCTGCCCTGCCCCCCATGACGGTCTGAGCCCGTGGCACCCAGGCCCTGCTCGCTCTCTCGGACTTCCAGCCCGGGAGTGAGACTGGCTGGGACTGTTCTCTGCCTGCCCAGCTCTCCCCAGGGCAGGCCTCTGGGTCTGGAAGTGGGGAGGGTCCCAGATCCCCCATTTTGGGCCTCAGGCCTGAACCATGGGCTGCTGCAGTTGATCCGGAGCTGGGGACTTAGGTTTCCATTTGACTGTTGGCCTCAATGTGTGTGACCCAAGTCTACGGCTTAGAACTGTGGGGAGGCAAGTGGGGTCAGGAGCGATGCCTACAGCCTCCCACCTTCTCTGCTCAACAGTCACAGAGGATCCTGGCCCCCGTCCTCCATCCTGCCCTCCCCACCCGTCTCCAGCCTCTGCCCCAGGCCGCTGGGTCATACCTGCTTTCTCTCCTCCCCATCTTCTCTGCCTCCACTGGTGGGAGGGAGTCCAGGCACTAACTCACCCCTCCCCCAGCCTCCCCTCCTCCACCTGTGCAGAATGATGCCCCGAGCCTGACCGCCTGCTCCCCGACCTTGTTGGCAAGGGATAAAATTAATGAGACCCGTGAGTGCCGGGCTGCGGGCTTGGCCAGAGTTAGCACTCAGTCCGGGCTCACTGTCATCACCGCTATCGTCATCGATACATTGTTACTGCTGGACTTGGAATCAGACGGAGCGGGTTCCAATCCTGGCTCTGCCACTCACGAGCTGTGGCACTAATCAGCCTCCCTGAATATCAGTTTCTCATCAGTAAAACAGGATTGTAACGGTGCCCTCGAGCTCCTGCTGAGATAATTACGTAAATTACATGTGCAGCACTAGCAACAACAGCCTGTGTAAGATGACCAGCACCTCAGGGCACTGGGCCACTGTCAAGTCCCTTCCCTCCTGTGACAGCCCTCGGGAAAGCGGATCACGCCTCCCTCCGGGCACAGTTTCTGGGGGCTCCCAGGGAGGGAATGTGTGAAAAGTGGTTTGTAAATGCTGAAGTGCTATGAAAATGTTCATGAGGGTTATCACCAACTACAGTTTAGGGCAGCCAGGAGAGGCGTGGGGTGAGGTGAAGTGTGGGCATCCTGTCTGCCAGGCCTTCAGAGACACAGGGGCCGGCCTGGGAGGGGACACACACGTGAAGAGACCATGAGGTGCATGTTACTTGGTGCGACGGGGCTGGAGCCCTGCAGACCCCCCAGGTCTTCCCACCTGAGACTCATGGTGCATCCGTCTGCGTCAGCCAGCGCGCGGTGGGGGCCGCTCTGCGCTGGGCTCTGAGTGGACGTGGGCGGGAGGGCCAGGAGGACCAGGAGGACAGCCCCGCCCCTGCCCTCCGGTGCTGGGCCCCCTGCATGCGGTGCCAGCCCCTTGCGTGGGCACGTTCTCCCCAAGGCCCTGTCTCGTTTCCCTGCGTACCCCCACACCCGGCACAGGGCCTGGCACCTGGAAGGTGTTGGGCAAATGAGAGTCGAGTTGAATTAACTTCATGAAAGGATGGACCAGGCATGTGTAACCTGGCCTGCAGGTTATTGGTTTTTGGTTTCGTGGAAAACAGGGAGTTGAGGTTTACATCTTTTCAGGTAGTTTTCCTGAAAGACAGATCCTGGAGGCCTGAGGAAGGGGAAGGACAGTCACCTGTCCATTGCCACCGTCTGCACAGCAGCTGGCTCGGGCTGCCCTGGGATTGGCGTTGGCGCCACTCGGTTCTGAGCGCCTCTGCCCTGCAGGCTTGCCTTGCAGCCGCCCTGACATCTTCAAAGTTTGCATTTTCTCTGGGTTCCCATCACTTCCCCGCTGGGCCAGAAACCAGCTTGCACGGGGCAGAGGACTGGGCTGTTGGCCCTTCGAGTTATGTGGTTCCCTCGGGGACTTTTCAAGTGGATCAGAAAGAGGCTTGGTTGCCTTTTGTGTCTGCTGGCAGAGCCGAGCCTCCCCCGCCTTGCACGGGCTGCCCCAGCTGCACCCTTGCAACAGCTCTTCTTGGCCCCTTTTCCTTACCTCCCGCACCAGCCGTCAGAGGAGTCTTTCTTTAGAAGAGTGGCACTTTTTATGTCCTTCCTGTGTGCAAAAATACTTCCTATACCCATCCCACTGTTGTCTGCAGGGTAAACTCCAGACTTCTCACCTTGGCATCACACCCTGCCCCTCTCCAGCTCTGCGTGCCAGGCTGCCCTGCCCAGCACCTCCCCCCAGACACAGTCCGCGTCCCCCACCCTGTGCCCTTCTCACGGCTTCCCCACATCAACACTCTCCTGCCTTTCGGTGCTGGCGGGTCGTCAGCTGGAAGCCAACTCTAACTCTGCACTCTGTCACTCTGTCTGCACCGTCTCATGGCACTCATCCCTTTCCCTGTACGCCCACATGCAGGCGTGTGCCATCATCTCCACATGCAGACATGTGTGTGTGTGTGCACACCACATGTCCCAGGGCCTCAGGCTCCTCCACCAGCGACTGGGACACAGCTCTTGGCTTCACTTGGAGTTCCTGAAAAGAGCCATTCACATGGCAGTACTGAGCAATGCAGAACTTACCGAAGAGTCTGCCGGAGAGCCTGGGAGGGAGAACATGTCACCTGCCCCATAGCAGAAGACTGAACACCCCACCCGCCGGGACACTTTTCATCTCCTGGGATCCCCCATGAGGGCCCAAGGGTCCAGCGCTGGATGGGGGCTGGACTGCTCCTGTGAGTGGCCTGGCTCCTCCCGGACGCTGCCCCAGCCGCTTACTCAGGTCTCAAGGTTTCAGGTCACCCAGGAAAGCAGGGCACATCCCACGGGAGTCCTGACTTGTGGCCAGAGCTCTGCAGTCCGAGGGTGATTGTCTGCTGCCTGTGCCCTGCCTGGAAAGCACCTTACAAGCTGAGGCCCCTGTGGGCCCAGCTGCTCTGCCCTGCCCAGTGGGACCAATACTTTGTCACTCGAGGAGCTAACACATGTCTTCGTGTTGGTAGTTGTTGATAAGCACGTTGTTTACTTTTGCTCTGCTATTGAGAACTGGTGATTGAAAAACCAATTGCAATATTCATTCTCCCCCTCATCATCCAAGCTGAAATTATAGTCACAACTGACGTGCCGTAAGTGCTCCTGATGGTCCAGCCCCTGCTATAAGCACTTCGCAGGCATCAACCCATTTAATCATCACAACCAACTCTGTGGAGCAGATGTTAGTGTCATATCTTCTTCACAGATGTAAGAACAGAGAAGTTAATTAACGTGCCCAAGACCACACAGCTAGTGGGTGACAGAGCTGGATTTGCACCTGGCAATCTGGCTCTACAGCCTGATCTCTTATTTGCTCTGCAACAAATAATAATAATGGAAATACAGTAACCCCTTGGTATCCATGGGAGATTGTTTCTAGGACCGGATACCAGAATCCACGGTCGCTCAAGTGCCTGGTATGAAATGGCACAGCACTTGCGCAGAACCTGCGCACCCACCCGCACTGGCAGTCACCTCCAGATTGCTTACAGTGCCCAACACAATGGAAATGGTCCTTACACTGATTTCCGGAATAATGATGAGGAAAACATTCTGTACATGTTCAATACAGGAATAAATTTTCTTCAAATACACTCTGCCTGAGGTTGGTTGAATCCACAGGTGTGGACCCCACAGCTCCGGAGGCTCGATGTGCCCTACGCAGTCCCTCCTCAGAGCCACCTGGGCAGAGCACCCTGCGTTGTGGGCTGTGCCGAAGCTCAGTGAGGGGCCATTTCCTTCTCTACCCGTGTGCGCTGCACAGCGGCTTCATCTGGGCTGGTCCTACCGGAGCCCGTCGGGCGGCGACCTGTGTCCACTCACGTTCTCAGTGGTGAAGCCGGCAAAGGCACTGCCACCCGGCGTGGAGTTTGCTGAGCCGGGGTCAATGCTGTGACCCCTTCGGGTCAGGGCTGTCGGCTGCATTAGAAAGAGGCTCTGGAGACACCGCGGCTGCTCTTGTTGCCCCTTGCTCAGGGAGGCCTTCCCGGGAGACGCCTCAGCCAGCCTCCTCGGGGGCCCTCCGCACGTGTACCTGCTCAGCCCACCGTGCGGGGGCAGTGAGTGGAAGATCTGATGTGCCGCCTGGAAACTGATACCCCAAGTTAGTCCATCCAGACTTCTGGAACCTTCCTGAGCTGTGAACCCGGCATCAAATCTGCCAGCTCTCAAGCCTGGGCTTCCTCTAAACTGGAAACAGATACCTGAGTCAGCAGCAGCACATCCAGCTCTGGAAGTAGCACAGCGGAGTGGCCCTGGTGAGAAAGGAGTCCTGAGAGCGATGTTGGCCCCACCGGCCACTTGCTGCCAAAGAGGGACACGTGTCTGTCCCAACCAGGAGCCATGGCAGCAGATGCTCTCTGAGAAGCTCCGAGCCTTGAGCAAGGCCCGGGCATTTCTGGGCCTTAGTTTCCCAGCTGTGCAGAGAGGAACGTGGACTGTGCCAGTGCTTCTCAGTCCAGTTGCCAGGTGAGCTTTGACAGACAGTGAGGCTGGGCCCTGCCAGAGACTCCATTCATTTGGCCTCGAGTGGTCCAGGGACTGACACTTTTGAGAGCTCCCCAGGTGGCTTTGACATGCCAGGCTGAGATGCACAGGCCAGGTGGCCTCTGATGGGGGCCACCCAGCCAATCAGAAACTCCAGGAGCTGCTGGAAGAGACGAAGTCAACTGCAGAAGGGCCGGGACAGGCTGTCGGCTTCCTTAGCGTGCCTTTGGGATGTGGGAGCAGTGAAACATCGATTCACAGACACCGACTAAGATGTGATTTGCTCTCTCCTTCCACTTACAGCTTCCTTCTGAAAATCACAAGACAAGGCCAGCCCAGGCCCGGCCCTGAGCCCACACCTCTCTGTGGCACCTACTGGACTGGACTCAGACCCACAGCCTCGTTCACGGCCAGTGATGAGAATTGTTTAAACCGCTTGCAAACACTCAGCTGCGGGAAGAGATTGTGTTGTTTTCATTGTATTTCCAAAACTGACCTTGTGAGTTGGTTAGGAGTGTTGTTCAGGAGTGAAATGACTCAGATTCGAATTCCACACCATTGCTTTGTCACTGAGTAGCCTTGGGTGGGGCACTCACACCTTGTGACCCCAGTTCCTCCTCTGCCAGGTGGGAGGTGAGGTCGTGTTCCTGATTCTAACCAAACGTCCTTTTGGCTGCGTGATGACTGACGCTCCAGCCCCCTGCGGTGGAGGTTGCTACGCGGGGGCCACGCCTCCTCTTTTGGTTCTTGAGGTTGAGTTCTTAGGGTTAGTCTGGGGGCTTCTTCCTGAGCTTCGTGACAACAGAAGCGGCAGTGCAGTTTGTGTTTCGAATGTTGCCTTTCATTACACGCCTCACCCTCGGGGCCCTAGAATCATTCTTCTTCGTCACATTTGCATCGCTCTGGTCCGGGCTCCCTGATGCATGGCCGGCTGCATCTCATTGCACTCGGGGCTCACTGCACACCGTCTGACGCCGGGCCTCTGCCCGGCCTGGGATGACTTATGGAACCTGGGGGCAGGACGACTCCCAATGACTTGTGCAAACCAAGGCCTGGGTGGGCGCAGCTGCAGCACTGCCGTGCTCCGTAATGAAACGCCTCCTGGGGCTGGGCATGCGTTTGCGAGACTCGAGAACGAAACATGCTGTAGTTTCAGTAGAAATAAGCCGAAGCCTTAAACTCCCCTGCGTTATTGGCTCACAGTTGTAACTCCTTTTTGAAGGATCAGTTATATTTTCCCGTTATACCTGTATGTTATGGTTCACAAACACATTTTATTTTAAATATTAAAAATGCCTACTGTTCGCAACCCCAAGCTGGCTGAGCAGGGCTGCGGGAATGAGGCCATCCTCCCAGAGCTCTTGGGGATTGTATCCCACTCAGTTTTCCCTTTCAGCAGATTGTGCCACTTCCCGGCTGGGTGACTTTGGGCAAGCTACTCAGTGTCCTCACCTGTACCATAGGGATAAGGGTCAGTAATGACAAGATTAGAGAATTAGCTACAAAATGTGTGTGGCATCTGGTAGAGCAGGCACAATGTATTCAATAGGTGGTCTGGAGGTCCTGGGCCCACTTTGCTTTGCCCAAGGGTTTACTGTGGTTCAGTTACTTTCGCATCATGCCAGAGGACCTTCCAACTTCTAAGAAAAGGTGGCCCTAGAATTATACCCTTCTTGTCATGTAGCAGGTGACAAGGCCACATTCCTGAGCCTGCCTCTGCTCTCAGCTGCAGTGACTTGTTCCAGGCAAACTCAGACTCCCCTTGTGCCCACATCAAGTGTGGACTCCTGTCCTCTAAGCAGAAAACCTATGAAGCCTGTTCAGAAGTGCTCGGGGCCATGACCCATTGCCTCCAGCAGCAACCTCAATACCCTCCTAGACGTTGGCTTCTCAACCTTCCTTTGTCTCATGTCTCTACCCCCTCACTCCCGCTCCCTGGGATCTTCCCCAAATAAACCACCTGCACCCATGTCCTGGTCTCAGGCTCTGCATTTGGGGGAACCCAAACCAAGGCAGTCAGCTTTTAGGAACTTCCAGAGTAATGGCTTTGCCCTTGGGTGAGTCACCTGGCCTGAAGGCAACCCGATTGCCTCTGTGTCCTGGGGAAGGAGGGGCAGCTGAGACGTGAGGGAGAACACACAGCACCTGCGGTCTGAGAGCTGGGGGCAGGTGCTGGGTAGGAGCCTCCTCTCTGGGTTGGGCAGGGACCCCAGCCTCTGTGCCACGTGGGCAGTAGCCAGACACCTGAGCCAAGTCAGGCCGTTGGGATTCTTCTAGGATCTTTCACCCAGAAACTGTGATTCTCTCTGCATAGAACCCCAAAATAACTCCAGGAGCTGTCAGTGTGCCTGTTCCCTGTCACAGTGAAGGAAGCCAGTGCAGAGTAAGACGGGAGAAAGTCACAGCCAATGGGATGCGGGAAGATGGTAAGAGCTTCTTGGCAGTGCTGGGGTCCTGATCAGAGCTGTGTGTGGAGCCCAGCTCTGGCCCTGGGATGGCTGTTCATCCTTCCCTTCAGTTATGGGAGACAGCCTTGCCATAAAGTCCCTCTTTCACCTAGGTGACATCAATTTGGTTTCTTTCACAGGCAGCCAAATTGTGCATACAGGTACAAACCCTGGTATATTTCAGTAAAATGTATGGTTCTGGGTACAGTACTTACCCAACAGATGAGTGGGGCCCAAAAGAAAAACTCAGGAAAAAGAAGAGAGTGAAGTAACATGGATTGAGCTTCTAGAGTGTTCCAGGCACTGAATTCACCACTTCCCGTATATTTCCTCTTGAGAAGGAAGAGGAAGTCAAGCAGGAGACACTTAGCTGCAGGCACGTTTATTACCTGCTCACCAAAGGGACGGTGGCGGGTGGTGTCAGGCTGGTTTGGCAACTCAGTGATGCATCAGCTACTCAGCCACTTGCCACCCTCAGACCCACTGTCTTCAGATTTCTGGCATGTTTTCCTGGTGATTATTGCTTCATGGTCACAAGGCGGCTGCTGCAGCTTCAGGCTTCACATCTGTGTCTCAAGAGGAAAGGGGATGACAAACTTTTCCTAGACAACTGCAGCATATGTTGCCTTGAAGCTCATTGGCCAGATATGTCCATGAATGTGTCCCATGGTCACTCCTACCTGAGAGCCAATATCCGTCCTTCCATCCTCCAGTCTAAGAGGTGACAAGGCAGAAAAGAATTGGTTATAGCTGTGGGTTGTGTTTTTCCTGAGTAGCACGAGTACACATAATGGTATAAAGAACGAGCTGTGTCTGGGAATGTCAGGAACTGGATATGATTGAAACTTAGAGCAGGGTGGGAAAAAGTGATGTTAATAGTAAAGAAGGGGACCCTGACATGGCCATGGGGGCCACTGAGGCCGGGGAGGGGGGCGTTTCAAGACTGGATTTACATAGAGAAAGATCACTCTGGCTACTATCAGGAGAGTGGTGCGGAGGGGAGTTGAGCTGGAAGCAGGTGAGAGGCGCCTGCAGTGCCCATCCTATAAACCGAAGATAATATTTTCAGGTGTAGTACTTAACTTACACAACTCCTTCTGCGCTGCTCATCGGATCAAAGAAGTGACCGGACAAACAATTGAGACTAAACTGAAACTCATGAGAAACACAGGAGAATTTATCCTAGTGGGGAAACAGGCTATGAGATGGCACCTACATCTGATTTTTGATTTGATGGAAGTGCTTTTATTTGCGTGCATAAGCAAATTCCAGGCTACATTAAGTTACTAACTCAGTCGTGTAAAACAAGCTCAAGGTTATGTCCAAGTGAGATCAAGTACAAATTATTTTAACACTATAGAATAGGACATTAGACTGTGAAGGATTTCTAACAAGTAAAAAATAAGAAGTACCATTGTACACATTTCTTCAAATAAATATGCTGGTTTTGTAAGAGAAGGCATGGTATACTTATATAGGTATTAAAAATTCAAATTGTGAAAATTAATTTTAAGTGGTATAAGATTATTACAGAAAAACTAGAAAATAGAGAAAAGCAGTTAAGAAGAAAACATTAAAACCTGTGGAAATAAAAGCTATGAATCTTTAGGCTCATGTCCTTTCTTATCTCTGTGGGCAAGTTTCCTTACAATATTCGTAATCATAATCAGGATACAATTTGACATACTGCTTTTTCATCTAATCTCATCTTATAGGCGTTTTCCTCACACTAACATAGTCTTCATAAACTTCACTGCTTTTCATGGTTACATAATGCAAAATCTTCTTGCCCCTGCTATTGAATATTTGGGTGGCTTCTTTTCTTTCCTTTTGCTAAATAACGTGATGTTTATCATGCTGTATAAATCTCTGTCTTCATAGAAGACTATTTCTTGGAGATTGATTCTCAGAAATGGAATTACTATCTCAAAGAGAATAAACATTTTTAAAGCCATTGACCAGCTATTGCTATTCAAACATGTGATAAAAATTAAATTAAAAACGGTCAATGCATTGAGAAAGCCCGGCTTTCTGTATGCTTTCCTTTGGCAACCTTCAGGTCTGGTCATAATGTCTGTGGACAATTTATTGCCTTGTTTCTAAGTGGGATCAATACACCAGGAGCCCCAGTGTAATGAGATTCAAAGGGACCCCAACTCCCGAGTGCATCCATCAATTAGACCAGAATGTTGAGAACAGCGAAAGTGAAAGTGGTCCTAATGATCTTCATATTGAAACACACATTAGGGTATTTTTAGAAAAAGGCGTTTTATTTCTATCCATATTCTCTGTACCCCCTGTGATTAGGAAGCTCATGGAAACTGAGCAGAGGTTTGTCTGTTTCATGGTGCATGCTCTTTCCATACTACACACTAGCACGCTGACCCCCACTGCCCTTACTTGAAATTTATTCCAAGAATAGCCATCGCCTGTCTACCATGCTCCAGGAATTGTGAAGCTCCCTGGCAGACGCCAGCTCTGCCCCTTGCTAAGGCCTCTGAGTGTCATCTTTACGCTAGCCCTGTGAGGTGGGTATTACCGCCTTCTTTTTACAGATGGGGAAGCTGAGGAAGAAAGAGGTATCGTGATTTGCCCAGGGCCACAGAGGTAGTAAGCTCTGAAGCTGGTTGTATTACTCATGTGTTTTGTTTTCTATGTTTTATGCTTTGCTGTCTTGGGGCTTTGCTGGCTAGGGAGAGATGGCCCCTGCCAGGGTTGGCTAATTCCTAGAGATAGAAAATAACTCCCCAGCAAGCACTTTTCATACGCAACCAAACGATCCAGCGCCTATATTTCCAGTCTGCTTTATCTAACACTCACACCCCAAGCCAGTATTTCCCCTGCCCCCAGCCACCCAGGGACAAGGGTCAGATCACAGAGGGATCACATAGGGATACGTATCCCAGAGCCTGTAACATTTTCAAACTACGCACTGCCAGGCTTGCCTGTGCTGCCTTACTCATTTCTTCCTGCAGAAACCACGTGGCTCTGGGCCAAACCTTCTCCTCCTGCCTCCTGGCTGGGCTCAGCACTTCTCCACGTGGCCCCGCGTGGTGTGGCACGCCCCCTGCTTGAGACTGTGAGTAGTAAACTCTTCTTCCCAACCTAGTTGCCTCTAGGTCTGTCACCTTGTCGTACGTTTTAGGATACTGGCACACTTTACCAGCATGTCTCTTATATAAAGACAGACGTATTTCCTTGAAAGTAATTTGGAGATATTGCTAAAAATGGTTTTTGCTCTGATCCCAGCTAGTTTTCTTCATTAAGTCATATCTACTGCAGTTATAAAACATTTTGCTCATTCTGGTTCTCTCCTAGTACTTTGGCAAAATTAATATTTTTATTAATGAGAGAGAATGAATATCCTTCTCCTATTTGTTCATGCATTCATTCATTCATTCGTTTTCTTACATGTACACCCCCCCGCCCCGCCCACACACAGTGCTGGAGGTGCCTCCCCCCCGGCTTGCAAGAGCACATCTCTTATCAACTCTGCCTTGACGTCATATTAGTGGCTAAAAATCAGCCATGGTGCAAGTATTTACACAATAGAGATTGGGAAATGCTAAAACCCTGGTGTGTTTTTTTCTGAGAGCCAGTTGTGAAACCTGACCAGCTCACCACGGCAGCTCTTCTTTTCTGTGCCTCACCAGGAACTGAGAGCAGCGAGTTGCCTCTTCGCCTTTCTATCTGTGGCAGACAAAATGGACCATGCCGCTTTGGGCAGGGGAAGCAGGCAAAGCTGGGCTTTCTGCTCATTCTCTTGCCATCCTGAGGCAGCCACAAGGCAGCCAGCAAGTCACCTGGAACCAGGCTCACTGTTTCTGAAGAGAGGCTCCTCTCTGTAAATGGACTCCATGCTGTGGTTTTTAAATGGTGTGTGAAATATTCCTCCCATGGCTTCCCACATGCTCTAGCCAGTCTTATTTCAACTCTGGTCATGAGTGAATTTCCCAGTGGTTAGGGCTGTCCAGTGGAACAAGCTTCCCTGGCACAGAGGGTAAGCTCTCTAAAGAGGATGCATCCAAGGAGAATCCGTGCAGCCATCCATCACAGGGGCTCTGTGGTGGGGATGGGGGTGGTTTCTAACTTTGAGGAGGGCAAGAAAATCCCACAGGTTCAGAAGGCATAGAGCACAAAGAAATCCATCAGGTCTGATGAAACATCTGTTAGAGAAACAGGAATGTGGTACTGCGTTCAAGTTCAGTAGGGGGGCAGCTTCCCCCAGAAAAGAGAGAGAACACCTTGAGAGTGGCGACTGTGTCGATTTCCCCTTGAACACCAAAAGAGCTTCTTGCCCAGGGCTGGGCACATGGAAGTTTCTTTACGAATGACTGGCAGGAAGTGGGGGGGGGGAATTGGTTGGAGAATGGAAAGCTGTTCTAAGCTCAGCCATGATCAAGCTGGGTGATTACTGTGGGTTCACTTTCTTTTCTGGGTTCTGTTTCTTCAGTTATGCAAGGAGATATTCTAGATGATTTCTTAGGAAAAGCTAGTATGCTAATTAAAACACGATTCGCACCAAATCTGTTTATAGCATAATCAGATCATAAACACAAACATTATTTAAAATACAAAATTAGTGACCAGATGGACCAGATTGAGTAGATTCTTCAATTTTGAAGGCTTTTGTTTGAATAAAAAAGTCATGAATTTTACATTTGATTCCCTTTACTTGAGAGGAAATGCTGACTATTCCCTGAGGGAATATGTTGGAACCATGTTGCATTCAATAAAAATCACATTAAGTTGATCTGGGCTTAATCTGTCTGTGGTCAGCAGCCACCCCATTCACAATTTCTCATGAACACAATTTCTCTTGGGGTCGTTTGACATGCATTGCTTTGTCTTGCTTAAGAGTGTGGGTCCTAGAGCCTGACCAATCTAGTTTAAAACCCCAGCTCCATTAATATTGTTAAAAATGACCATAATAAAGCATACCCAAAGCAATCTACAGATTTAATGCAGTTGCTATCAAAATACGCATGACATTCTTCATAGAAATGGAAAAAACAATTCTAAAATTCATATGGAACCACAAAAGACCCCCAATAGCTAAAGCAATTGTGAACAAAAAGAACAAAGCTGGAGGCGTCATACTCCCTGACTACAAAGCTATAGTAACCAAAACAGCATGTCACTGGCATAAAAACAGACACATAGACCAATGGAACAGAATAGAAAACCCAGAAACAAATCCACATATTTATAGCCAACTCATTTTCAACGAAGGTACCAAGAACATATATTGGGGAAAGGACAGTTTTTTCAATAAATGGTGCTGGAAAAACTGGATATTCATGTGCAGAAGAATGCAACTAACCCCCTACCTTGTCTCTTACAAAAAGTCAACTCAAAGTGGATTAAAGGCTTAACTGTAAGACCAAAACTGTGAAACTACTAGAAGAAAACCTAGGGGAAATGATTCAGGATGTTGGTCTGGGCAACGAGTTTATGGGTAAGCCTTCAAAAGCATAGGCAACAAAGCAAAAATGGACAAATGGGATTATTTCAAACTAAAATCTCCTGCACAGCAAAGTAAGCAATCAACAGAGTGAAGAGACAACCTAGAGAATGGGAGAAAATGTGCAAACTATTCACCTGACAAGGGATTCGTATGCAGAATATACAAGAAACTCAAACAACTGAACAACAACAACAAACCCCAAATAATTTGATTTAAAAATGAGCAAAAGGTTTTATTGCTATCAGCTGATCCATTGCTTCTTCATTTCCCTATGGGCACTTACCACTGCTTATGGTGGCCAAGGCCAGTGTGCTCAGTCTGCAAGTTCATGTGGCTGTTGCATGACGTGGAGGATTTGAATTGCAAGAGACGAACAAGGAGAGGAAGGCAGGGCTGCATGTTGCAGGATATTCTGTAAGTCTTGCCAGGAAGCTTGGCTGCATCCTAAGCAGAGGAAGATGTGCAGTGGTTTGAGGCAAGGGAATGATGTAATCACTGCCCAGGAATTCTGGCAGCTGCATGGAGAGTTGGTTGGGGCGGGGGTCCTGAAGCAGGCAGCCACTTAGGAAGCTGTCCCCGTGGTCTGGGTAAGAGATGGTGCTGGGCTGGGCAGGAGGGAAGAGGAAGAAACAACCCCTGTTCTGTACTTTCCGGGTGTGTTTTATCTGTGAAGTAGGTCAGGCCAGTTCTGCGTTGATTTACAGAACAGAGAGAGAGAAAGGGCAGTGACCAAGTGGTCCCCACGTAGGACCTTCCCATCTCTCTACATCCCCACAGAAGGCTGCATGGCCTTGGGGTTAAGTGAGCGGTGTCAAGGGGAGTCGTGTCTATGTTGCTCTCTCTTGGCACACTGTTCTCTGTCTTCATAAAGGTCTGGAACTAAGTAGGGCATGGACTACTGTCCTCATTTTTGCCCTCATTTTGTGGCACCCCAGGGCATTCTCCCTCCCTGTCATGTGGTCGTCTCCCTGCCTGGGATCTCCGCCACCGTCTGCCTTACACACTCGCTTCCCCCACTGAACCTGACGTGAGGCTCAGCCTGGTCGTTTCCAGCTCCCCAGGGCCTGTGGAACCTGCTGAGGTTTCACAGAATTGGCACGTTGTGGAGTCCACTGGTCAACGTTCCTCCAGATGAAGGGTCCTCTCTGATGTGCCCACGTGGGCAGTGTGGTGAGCCGCCGCTCCCTCCAGGTCGTCCACCCTGATGTCTCTGTCGGATCTCCCTAGTGGCTCTCTTCTCTGACTTGCCCCAGCCCACTGTTATTGTGGCTAATCCAGCATTTCATTCTGTGCGATGTTACAGTGTGGTCACTCGTCTGTTTTACTCACTCAGCTGTGAGGCCCTTGAGGACAAGTGGGTGTGGGTTTTATTCAACTCAACATTCCTCTTAGCCTTCGATGCAGTGCCCGGCGCAGAGCAGGCAATGAGCAAATGCGGGAATGACGGAGTGAGTGAGCGGTCAGCTCTCCTTGCTGCAAAGTCCTTCTTTACCCTCAGCAGACACCTGCCTCCTCTCACCCACCACTTGTGACCGTTGTCTGCTCATCCACTGCGCCGCACGGCTCTGCTCTTCCATGTGTGACCTCTTCTCACAGTGGAGCCGTGGCGCCTGCGTTCTGCTCTTCAGACACGCCAGCCTGTCCCTGCCAAGCTCCTTCCCACTTTAGGGCCCTCATGCTTCTCCCCTTACGTAAGCCTAGGATCCTTGGCCCCATTTCTTTCCACAGTGGATCTTTCTTGTCATTTGAGTCTCAACTCAAAAGTCACCTCAGACAGGCCTTTACTGACCACTCAGTCTAGGGAACTGCCTCCCCACCTTTACCTCTCTGGGCTGAATTCTGGGTGATTTCCTCAGATCTGTCTTTTAGTTTGCTAAATCTCTCTTCGTCTGTGTCTAGTCTACTGTTTAACCTGTCTGTAGAGGTCTTCTGTCAACCACTCTATTTTCATTAATGGACCTTATGGAATATTCTTATTTTAAAGTCCTTTCTAGGGTGCCCATTGCATGGAATCCCCACAAAGATTTTTCCTGTTTTGTTGCTTCTGCTGTTCATCTCTCACAAGTTGCATATCTTTGTAATTGCTGTAATTTTTTAAATGTAATTTTACTGGAATTATCATCTGTTAGTGTCCCACATGGCTTTTGGAGGTGACCCTATGGATTTTATTAATTCTTAAACAGTTAAGACATTCATTCCTTATTGAATGTATGATCTATTCAAGAATTTGGGTATCAACGTCATGTATGATGTAGGCAAGGAATGATGATTTCCTGTGTTTGATGTCACTCACTTGCTTCTAGTGACAGTTGCTAGAAGTTTACTTTTCTGCTTTGTCCTTAAACTGGAGCATCACTCAGTGTGGAGGTACCCTGATGCCGGGTGCTTAATGTGTGAGCTTAATGCTTAAGAATACCCCAGCTAAACAGATGACAAGAGAACTCATTGGAAACACAGATTTCTGAGATTTGCATCATGCACACTGAGTTTGTAAATTTGGGATTGAACCTATGGGATCAATGAGGAATATGAGTTCTTATAAAGTTCTCCAAGTGATTCTGGTGTATAGTGAAGTTTGGGTACCAATGGTGCTAGAACCTTTGAGGATTTGAATTTGGCTTGTTTTTGTCTTGCTCATTCCCTCCCAAAACAGATGGCTTCATGTAGAATCCACGCTGGCTGGTGTGTTCCCTTTAAGAACCCATGTCCCTGCTTTTTTGGTTTCAGGAAAGAAGACAGCACAGAGCAAACACAGCAAGCACAGCAGAGGTGGCCCCGTGATTTGCAGTCCTTCCAGAAGGCCAAATTACAAGCCAAACAACCACCTTCCTATCTCAAGCCACCCATGGGGGGCATTTCTACTTTGCGTGATACCAACCAGAGGACCAAAGAGATGGCTATTGACTGTAAGAAGCCTGTGGTGGCAGGAGCCTGGGTCTGGAGTCCCAAAGACCTGCTGGCTCTGCCACTCCTAAGTGGTGTCACCTTGCATAAATCACTTACCTTCTTCCAACATCCTTTTCTTCATCTGCTCGAGGGTCCTGGTGCCTCCTTGACAGTTTTGCTCTGAAGACTAAATGAGCTAACGGCTGGAAAAGTGCTCTGGACGCTGCGAGATTCTTCTCCTTGTCGGGGCCGTTGCGTTGTAGGATGCAATTCCTTCTCTTCCCACCCACTTCCCTGGGTGCTCAGGAGCAGGCTCTGTTGTGAGGATTTGTTGCATTTACAGTTCCACAGTTTCCACCCAAGACAGGGGGTGGGGGATGGCAGGATGGTGGTTTTAAAAAATAACCTCAGTCATTGTGATGTTGTAGAGCTCTTGCAGAAGCCCGGGCTAAGATGGAGTTCCCAAACAGTGCAAAAAACTGTACTCATGTGGCATTTTCCTGTGGAGGGGCCGTGGAGTTCATCAGATTCTCAAATGAGACTGGAACCCCTAAGGGACCAAACACCCCAGTTCCAGGCAGAAAGGACTCTTAGGGAACCTAGAGACCCAGCTCTGCCTCTAACTTGCTGGTGACTTTAAGGCCGTCCTTTGGCCTCTACGGGCCTCAGATCTTCATCTATAAAATGGGTGCAACCGCATGCCTTCTAGTATCTCTCCCAGCTCTGACAGCTGATGAGTCTGCCGCATTATGCCCTACATGGGGCCCGCCTTTTGCCGAGTTCCTACTGAGTGGCAGGGGCAGGTTCCAAACCCAGTCTCCTTGCTTCTGGTGTAAGGGAGAGCTCTTCATTTCTAAAGCACATCACTTCAGGCAACTTGTGTCCACCGATTGCCCCCAACTAACCACAGCACCCCCAAGCACCCCAGCACACAGCCTCATTCGGCTCTGTTTGCTGCCAAAGAGCAACGAGGTCCAGTTGCTGTGATTGGACTGGGGCGTCTGCTTCCTCTGCCATGTCCCTGTAAGCTGCAGGACTGTGAGGCCAGCTGGCCTGTGAGGCCAGCCAGAAGCGGGCTGACAGGGACATTTTAGATCTCAGCACTCCCCAGGAAGGTGCACTGACAATCGACCATCTTCATGGAGAAACCTCAGTGTTTTCTGGCCCCTGCTGGTGTGCGACAGAGTGTGATGGCAGACCTGGTGGATGGAGTCGGCCACGGGTATCTTGGACTCAGCAGAACCTGGAGTGGTGGCCAGTGAGCGACAGGCAGCCCCAAACCCACAGGATAGACCTGAGAGAGATTTTAGCCTACAGTGAGCACCAGGAGACCCACAAATACGTCTTGTTTGGCTATCTTTTTCCTTTAATTGTGGTAAAATATACGTGACATAAAACTCACCATCACAACCATTTTAAGTATCTGGTTCAGCGGCATTAAGTGCATTTTCATTGTTTTGCAACCATCACCACCATCCATCTCCGGAACGTTTCCATCTTGCAAAATTGAAACACTGTGTTCGTTACACTGACTCCCCATTGCCCCTTCCCCACCTCCAGCACCGCCCATTCTCCTCTCTGTCTCTGCATTTGACTCCTCCAGGGAACTCGTATGAGTGGAATCACACAGTATTTGTCCTTTTGTGACTGATTTATTTCACTTACCATAATGTCTTCAAAGTTCATCCATGTTGTAGCATCCATGTGTTGGAATTTCCCTCCTTTTTAAGGCTGAATTGTGTGTACAGACCACATTTTGTATATCCATGCACCTGTCAATGGGCCTTTGAGTTGCTCTCACTGTTTAGCTATTGTGAATAACGCTGCTGTGAACATGGGTGTGCAAATACCTATGCTGTATTTTTTTAGTATTGGAATTAGCAAGTGACATTTAAAAATCAAGAGATTTCTTATAAAAATCTGGATTTCTGGCTTCTCTTGGAAATTCAGTGGATCTAGCAACATTGGGTCTCTATCTCCGTGGCCACAGTCAGAGGTGAATGAGGCCAGTCTGTTTCCTCCCCACTAAGTGGCACTCCAGCCCAGGAGGACCCAGGACCCCTCCCCCAATATCTTCTCCTCCACACGCTACGTCACCTGCCTGGCCTCCATAGGCTGTGCTTGGAGACACATGCTCAGCACCCTAATGTTACGGCAGAAATGCAGAGGCCCAGAGAGGGACAGTGACCTGGGCCCAAGGTCTCACAGGCTGGAGTGATGCAACTGCCTTCACGCAGGAAGGGCCTGGACTGGGCATCACAGAGCCTTGGTTCTACTTCCAGCTCTGCCACCTGCCTGTCCCAGTGGCCTGGGGCAAAGCCCTTAAACTTTCTGAGCCTAAGTTTCCTCCTCTGGAGGAAAATGGGAGAAATGGCGCCTCTTTGGCAGCCTCATGGAAGTACAGTGAAGACAGAGGAGAGGACGCGGGTTGACTGCAAGTGCATTGGGATGTGAGAGCACCGTTGACAGCACGTGCCATGCTGGGCAGCTTGGAGCTGGAGATCTGCTTCCCCATCTGCAAAATGGGAAGAGGGACCCTTCTCCCTGACAGGGCTATTCTGAGGATCAACTGAGGCAGGGAAGGTGAGGCTGCAGCAGAAGGCTTGGCACCCAGCAGGTGCTTCACAAATGCTACTTTCTAACAGGTGAAGCCATGTCCTAGGGCTGCAAATCTGCTTCCCCACAGAGCACAACCCAGCAAGAGCCATATTGTGGGATAATTTGGGAACCACTGGCTTCAGAGTCCATCAGGCTGATTTCAAAACCCACCTGCATTTTACCTGCTGAGGGCACTGGGCAGGTCAGCCCACCTCTCTGATCCATAAACTCTTCCATTGTTAAGTGGAAGAAATATCACTGCCCTTGACAGCACAAAGTGAAATGAGAAATAGAAGGTGCTTGGCACATAGTAGATGCTCAATAAAATTTGGTTCCCTTCCTTGCCTTCCCAAACAGAAATCTACCTCCTAGGCTAAAAGGATGGCATGTTTTCTAAATCTTTCCCTAAGAAAAAGGGACAAGGAAAAATGTAGTTTCCAGCTTCCCATGGAGGTTTGTCCCTCACTGGGTTTCATTCATTCATTCAATCAGGAAGCATTCACTGGCCACCACTAAGTGCCAGGCACCACTATAGGCCCTGGAGTTCTAGGAGAGAACAAAGCAGACCAAATCCCTGCCCTTGTGGGCAGGCCTCACGTTAGTCAATTGGTGGGTCAGTCCATAAGTGCTCTTTAGGTGCCTGTTCTGAGCTTGCTTTCCAGGGGCCCTAGCTTTAGCTTCAAGGTTCATCTGTTGCTGGATGTGAGTTTCCTCAGTATCTGGACCCCACCTGCTTCTCTGCCAGTCCCAGAGGGCATGCCTTCCCTGGGCTGCAGACCACCGCCACCATTGGTCTTTCTACCCACTTGTGCTGCTTCTGTGACTATCTCTGTCCTTTCCAGAGACCCCCAGGGAGGCCTATGAGCCACCCCTGGGCCCATGAAGCACCCATGGGGTGCACAGTCCATCCCACTGCACATAAGACACCCTTAGAGGCCTGGTGTGGGCCTCCAGCAGAGCCCCACCTCTTATTTTACCTGTAGGCTTTGAATGAAATGGGAAATGAATGGAAAAGCACTTTGTAAACTCTTAAGTTATGCACAGTTGTACCAGATGGTGCTATTTGACTTTCTTCTAGAGAAGTGGCAGAGACCCCCTGGTTTGGGAGAAAGAGGTTAGGGTTTAAAACCAGAATAACTAGGCTGCAGTCTGGGTTCTGCAACTTATTGGCTCAGAGACCAGGGAATGTGACTGCCCCTCCTCGGTTTACTGGCCTGGCAAACGGAGGTAACTGAATACCTGCCTCAGGCCCTGCTGTACACTTGGATGGAAAACTAGATGGGAACTCACCTTGCAGACTGAAGTGTTGTGTATACTCTTTATTCATGTCATTAATTTACTGCATATTTATTATACACCTACTGTGTGCCATTATGAACAAGGTGACCTGTCATATGACAATTTGGAAAAAAAGTCCCAAGCTAAGGAAGAAAAGAATTGCTCGTCAGATGGTTGTACTGCACATTCATAGATTATGATCAGCAACAGCCAGCAAGTTGGCATGGCAACGTTTCCTCAGGAACCTCGAGGCAGTGTTCTTAAAATAGGTATGTCGGAGGTGTGGCGGCAGCGGAGACACGCAAAGGCGGCATGGCCTGACTGCTCTGCAGACCGGCACGGGCTGTGCCCCGTGTCATGCCATCACCCTTCCCAGGTTGGCCAGCAGAGCAGGAATCAAAATCACAGGTCTGGAAACAGCCATTGTTATAGCAGGGGAGGGCCTCAGGCTTCATTTAGGGCATGTACCCTTCCTGTCCCCATTTTACAGGTGAGGAAACTGAATCCCAGAGAGGTTGACTGGCACCCATGATCAGGGTCAAGGTACTTGGTTGCAGAGGGGACTGAACCTGGTTCTGATGTCTGTTATGGAAGGTTCTCCACCCCTGCCACAAGGCAGGCTCCTCCGATTCAGAATTCTAGATCTGGGTTCAATGCAATTCATTTTCTAGTGGGTTACAATCTATATGGAATCACCTTGCAACAGGTATTAGTTTAAGGAATTCTTCCCTTCCCATGTATAGAGTCCATGCTTGGCTGGGCATAAATGATTGAGGTTTACACCGGCCCTTTCACAGCCTAGTTTCTCAGTGTCAAAATCAAGCAGTGAATCTGTTCAAAGTTGTATGAATCTCTTTGCAATGAGATTATTGTATGAGTTTTGTTACCAATCATTGCAGAGGACGGAGAACCCAAGTCCTTCCGAAGATGAGTTCCTTTCTGTTTGTTTTACTCAGCGATTTATCAAGTACATTTTATGAACTCAAAAGGTCATTGCACCTTCAGGCTGGGGAGCTACTTTTAAGAGATTCACAGCCCCTGTTTGACTCCAAGGTGAAATTCCATGTTCAGAATGTTAAACTTTTTGAGAACTCAGTCAACTTCTGAGAATAGGGTGCTAGACATTTCTGACATATTTTAGATACTCAATCTTTTTTTCTCTGTTGAGACTATGCAGTGCAGTGGGGAGGAATCGGGCTGGGAGTCAAGGTGGGGGGTGTCACATTAGCACTCTCCCCAGTTCTCTCCTTCTAGGCCATTTACAGGATATAAAGATTGCACGCTGTAGTGATGATTCTTCTTCCTGGTTGCATGTTGAACTCATCTGCAGAGATTTTTAAAAGACTGATGCCCAGGCCTCTCAAATCAGGTTGTCTTGGGTGGAGTCCCGGGCAGGGTCCTTTAGGGGAGCTCACCATTACCCATGGCACCCTAACCCTTTCGCAAACTCCCCGGTGATTCTAATGGGCAGGTGGGGGAGAATCATCAGTAGACTCACAGTCCCTTTCAATTCTCCCATTCCCTGGCTAATTAAATTCCAAATGCCGCTCTGGGTCTCTTCCGCGGTAGGCTGTATTCTTTCTCCTAGCTAGGAAAGAAATGTGCACTCAGAGTCAACAGGAGGGAACCTCTCATCTTTGGAGTATTTTTGACCATAAGTTGGCTTTGTAACTTTACCTTCAGAGGGCCCTTTAAGCAGCCAATGGTCCTTGAGAAAATGAAATGTGTGATTTGCTATAGCATTGAGTCCGCTGTGGCACAGCCCAAGTGCCGAGCTTTTGGTGGCTGGTCACTGCACAGTCACATGAAAGTTTGGATAATACAATTGGGTGTTACAATAGACACACTAAAGGAGTCTCTTGGGAACCGCTGTTTGCATCCAGAATATCCAGAAATAGATATTCTACGATAGATATAGATTTACCAGTTGTGTAAGCAGACAGAAGTAGAATTCTATTTGGCCTTTGCACCAATGGCCAACTTCATTCCTTCCTACCTGGCTTTGAAATAAATTCTTTGAAATTCTTTGGTGCCTTAAGGAGGTGGAAAAAGCAAAACCCCTGGAATTTGCTAATGTATTTAGTCTTCTTTTCTATTATAAGACTTTCTGAAAAAAAAAAAAAAGAGAGAGAGAGATAATTTGTAGGTTGGACCTAAAACTGTTTTCAAGAAGTCAGTAGACATGGGATTGAAGGCTTGGGATTTCTTTATCCCATTTGAATGTCCCCAAATCCTACTCTGGTTGCAGCAAGCACAGTTCCCATCTCATTCTGACTTCTGTGTCTTTGGTGCAAATGTAGTAGACAGAGTTATGGAATGACTAATGGAAGAACTGATAGCACAAAAATAAGGTTTTCTTCAACACCATTTTTATTTTATCTCTGAAAACATTGGCAGGCTGTGCCAAAGGGTGGGCTGATGATACCCTTATATGAAGGCAGAACAAGGAAAGAGAAAGACAAAAGAATATGATTGTTAAAAATGGATGAACACTTGATATCAACTCTGTATTAATATTTCCTTTTTAAAGTAATACAATATTTGTAAATATGACATTGAAGGTGATGGGGAAATTAATGCCTACACAGTGATGTCATAACTATTAACTTTTTATTAGACTTTTCACTGGGACAAGGACAAGGTCTGCACCTAACAGAAGTAGGAGAGTGAGTCCAGGCACGGTGGCCCATGCCTATAATCCTAGCACTTTGGGAGACCGAGGCAGGAGGATCTCTTGAGGCCAGGAGTTTGAGACCAACCTGAGCACACAGTACAGGTTCGCTGCTTGCTGAGCATGAGCAGCATGCTCTACAACCTGAGCACACAGTACAGGTTCGCTGCTTGCTGAGCATGAGCAGCCCTGTCTCTACAAAAAAATAGAAAAATTAGCCAGGTGTGGTGGCATGCGTCTGTAGTCCCAGCTACTCTAGAGCCTGAGGCAGGAGGATTGCTTGAGTCCAGGAGTTTAAGCTTACAGTGAGCTATGACCACGCTACGCTATAACCTGGGCAACAAAGCAAGACCCTGTCTCAGAAACAAAACAAACAAACAAACAAACAACAACAACAAAAAAACACCAAAGTAGGAGAATAAGTTCTAGGACTAGATACCCTGGGTTTGAACCATGCCTCTGCTGCCAACTAGCTTTGCAAACTTGGACAGTGCATTTACCCATCTTAGCCTCAAAGTCCCCCCAAAACAGCAGGAAAGATGTGGGGATCAATGAGGTAGCACATGAGATGGCACTCATTTCTTAAAGCATCCAGCACATGTTAGTGAATGTCGGGACCCTTCCCTCACCCCTTTGAAAATGGGCTCTGCACAGACACATTTCAGTGGAGACTGGAGACTCCACCAATCTGAGTTCAGGGACTAAGATGAACTCTTCCACAATTCAAGTTTTCACAACCAGCTTTTGATGGTCAAGCAGAAAAGGGGCATGGGTGTGTCACTGGCAAAGCAATGAGCAAGGCTTTCGAGTTCATTTTGACAGAACCTCTGTGGTCTCCTTGCTCCTGGGTTGAATCCTGGGTAGAAATCACCTGAAAGCTGTAAAGCACAGACATCAGTTTAGAAATTGTGTACTTTTTCATTGGATCCCCAATGCACAATAATTCTATACCATGCAGTTGCATCAATCTAGGAGGACTCCTACACATCTGAATTAATAAGTCCAAGGGCCAAAATTTTGCTAGTCCAAGTCCTGTTCCTTCCACCAGTGAGATGCGTCTGTTCATGTGGGAGTGGTCTAGTGACACAAGCAGACCTCTCTCCTTTGAATGCTCCTCAGCAGGATGCTCCTGGGGTCCTGGGCATTGAGCTGTCCCCTGCCCACTGCCTGCAGTGAAACAAATAGAGCAGTAAGTCCTCGGAGAGGCTCGTCATATTCCTGGCCAGTTGTGAGTCGGGCTCAGCCCTTCCCTTGGAATTTTTCAAAAATTTTAATGTTTGGTTAATCCTGTGTAAAGTAGGCTGGCATTTTCTCTTGTTATTGAGATGTATTTTTCTATGTTAGTTGAATGTATAATTTGTGTAATTTTTGTATATTAAAATGAATGCTTTTTCACAATTAAAGGTTTTTTTTTCCCTTTTGAATGTTTAATTTATTAATGGTTTGTTACAAAATGTTGTTTACCCTGACATAACACAAAAAGACAATGAATCCAGGACCCTTCTCAATTTTTGGTGGGGAATAAGTTATTTTCTCAGTAGTTAAATCTACTTTGCACAAACAATTGTTTCCCTTTATGATCCATTGTATGCCTATATTCCTATTGCTGCTATGACAGATTACCATGAACCCAGTGGTTAAAAACAGCACACATTTATTATCTTATAGTCTGAAGGTCAGAATTCCAAATGGGTCTTGCTGCACTAAAATCAAGGTGTTGGCAGGGCTGAGTTCCTCTGCAGGCGCCTGCACTCTCTGGCTCATGGCCCCTCCCTCCATCTTCAAAGCCAGAATCATGGCATCTTCAGATCTCTCTCTAACTCTGAACTCTGCTTCTGTTCTCTGAGATCTCCTTCTCTGATTCTGACTGGTCTGCCTCTCTCACTTAAAAGGACACTTGTGAGGCTAGGTGTGCTATCTCATGCCTGTAATCCCAGCACTTTGGGAGGCCAAGGTGGGAGGATCAATTGAGGCCAGGAGTTTGAGATCAGTCTGGGCAACACAGCAAGACCCCATCTCTACAAAAATAAAAAATTTAGCTGGGCATGGTGGTGTGAGCTACTTGGGAGGCTGAAGCAGGAGGATCACTTGAGCCCAGGAATTCAAGGCTACAGTGAGCTATGATTGTACCATGCACTCCAGTGTGGGTGAGAGAGTGAGACTCTCTCTCAAAATGAAAACAAAAAAAAAAGGACTTGTGATTACATTGGCTCCACCAGATAATCCAGGATCATCCCCCTATCTCGGGATCTTTGGTTTAGGCACACCCACAAAGACCTGCTTGCCATGTGAAGTAACATATGCACTGGTTCTAGGGATTAGGATGTGGACATCTTTGAGGGCCATTGTTCTACATACCACAATCCCCTACACACTGAAAAGCAGACATTTGGAATCGAATGGGCCTGGATTGGAACTGCATCTCTGTCAGTTGCTGGCCACATAACTTTAGATAGCTCACTCAACTTCTATAAACCTCTCTTCTCACATCTAAGGTAAGCACAATAGTCCCTTACTTGCCTTGCAGATTTGCTAAACATATTATACATCTGACAATGAACTACAATTCCCCTTCTTTCATTTTTTGAAAACATTTTTTTTACAACTATTGCCATTAAAATAATTTTTTTTGTCTGCCTAAACAAAATTTGCATTGGACCTGAGCTGGCCTCTCTTATCCTCTCTCTGCCACCATCTGACATGTCCCTTTCTGTTCTCTGAAGTCAGCCTGGAAGGCTTCATGGTCTGACAGGATGAGCTCAAGGTTTGTCCTTCACCAAATATCATGGTGTAATTCACTTATGAGAACTCCTTCCTTACAGGACTGGGAGCACTTGGAGGACAGGGTGAGGGTGGTTTCCTCAGGCTTCCTGGGCTTCCTTTGCTGTTCTCTGCCAGGCTTTGCTCTCCTTGGCCTCCCTGCAAGCTGGTGGGTGCATTTCCTAACTTATATCCTGGGAGTTGTTTCCTGCCTCCCTTTCTCTGCTACGCTTGGGTTACTGACCTTGAGATGAATTGAAATGTTGTGGAAAGGGCTCAGACAAATCTGAGTTGAAATCCCAGCTCAGTCAGTTTCTGGTGGTTAACTTGAGCAATTGGTTTAAGGCTTGTCTTCCTTAGCATTCGAGCCTGAAGAGGGAAGTGGCATGGCCTGCCACATGGGGCTGCTGAAAAAGCCTACCGTGTGTAATACAGAAATGAAGGATGTGCACAAAGCCACTTACGCATGGCCAGTGTCCCATGAGCATCAAATTTCCTCCTTTGTAGGGGGAGAGAGGATTGATACCAATTCTGTGACAGCAGTGGGTGCCCCAAATGCGTGTTGCATGAACATTGAGTGATCAGGTGCCCAAGATTGCTCAGAGAACAGGATTCTAACTCAAACATCTAGACTCTTCTGAATACACCAGGTCCTTTATCTCTCCTCTCCCACTGGGACTGCCTCAGTCAGGCTTCTCAGGGAGAGAAAAGCATCACAGTTAAGGCACCAGACTACCATGTTTAAATCCTAGCAGTCTCACTTGCCAGTTGTGACTCCGGGCAAGTTATTTATGCCTCTGAACCTCAGTCTCTTTGTCTGTAAAATGAAGCTTAAATGGTACCTCAAAGGTTGCTCTGAGGCATAAAAGAGTTCCTGTATGTTAAGAGCCCGTAAGGGTCCCTAACATGTAGTAAACTTTCATAAGTGGAAGCTGTTAGTATCCGTTCTTGCTTCTGCATAAAGACAGCTCTTTCTCAATTCCTTCCCTAGATCACTCCCTCTAGTCCTGAGAATTGCCCAGCTCTTTTTCACAATGGAAAAGGTTTTCTTAAAAAGTAGTAAGATCTCCATCACCGTCAGCAAAACCTGGGAGACTGTCTTCTCAAGACATTGAGAGCAGATTCAAGCGTGGAGTAGGAGGATTGACCTCAAAAGTCCTAACTCAGATTCTTGGCTTTTCTGATACTTCTATGGGTTAAGTCACTATAAATATTTGTGGAGCTTAAGAAGTTTCTATGTGGTCTTCAGCACGAAATTTCCTTGCCTGGGAATAGTATTTCACAGGACAGGCAGACATTTTCATAATGGAAAACACGTGCAGCCTGGAGTCCTTTGGACCTCAGGAGGACTGTCTGTGACAGAAACATGTGCAGGGTCCAGGAGGGAGGGACAAGAGGTGGGAGGAACCGGCATGTGGGTGGGTTGGGTAGAAGACAGTGGATCCAGTGTATGGGTGAGATACTTTCTGTTCTTGTGTTCAGCACTCTCTCCCCATAAAAATATACATTTGTTGAAGACAGGGACTTTATAAATATTCTTGTGTCCCCTACGCTAGTGTCTCTCAGGCACAGAAAATGGGCTTGCTACATGCCCGTTGAGTAGATGAACCGGAGATCCAGGCCTGGCTGAGTGGCTGTGAGATCCCGGCAGAGGCAGCTGCTTCCCTCCTCCTTGCTTATTTCCTCATCTGCACAGTGGGGACTAACAGTATCTCCTTATGGCACAGACTGGCTTGTTCTAGGGCTGAAAGACAGTAAATGCAAGGAGGTGTCAGCTGAGGCCATGGATCCGAGGTCCCCAGAGTCCTCAGTCCATGGGTCTCAAGAGCCACAGAAACCAGAGTGTGAATCCAGCTGTCTTTCTGGATGTGTTAGGGCTTGGCCAGGCTGAGCTCATGCCTGCGCGGCTGGGTGCTGAAGGACAGCTCCTAGTGCTGGGAGACAGGAGGGGGACTGTGCCAGGCACTTATGTTCTCTGCTGTGGTCCCCACCCCGCCCTGACTCAGCGCGTCTGGACTCGCCTGCCGAGGGTGTTGGCAGCTGGCGATTCCGCCTGTCCAGAAAGTGCAGCTGGGACCACTAGGTCCCCTGGGGCTCTTAGGCCCCTCTGCCTGCTAGTCATGGAGAAACAAGGGAAAGTGTCCAGGGGAAGCACATAGAACCTGGCCTCAGAGAGGGCAGAGGAAAGCCTCAGTAGAACGACTCCAGGTCCCCGCGCTCTGCCCCATGCCCTAGTCAGAGGAACCCTGGGACCTTCAGGCTGCAAGCTCCAGGCCCAGCAAGGGTGTGCTCTACCAGGGATCTGGGAGGTGCGCCTAGAATGGGGACTATTTGGGTGACTGCCAGGTGCATGTGTGTGTCGTGTGTGCCATAATCTATCTCTTTGTGTGTCTTTTTCTGGAGCGTTTCTATTTAAGCTTCCAACTTCCCTTATTTCTGGCGTGGATTTATGTGTGGGCGTCCTGTTGGGAGTTTATGAGTGCATGGGTGTGGAGTCGCCTTATGATCCCGCCTTTGGAATTGGCGTGTGAAAATTTCTTTGTCATGCAGCGTTACTGGAGTGAGCATCACGTACGTGTGTGAGTCACTGGTTCACGTGCAAGAGTGTATTTCTCTTGCGTGCCTGGAGGAGTGTGCTACTAGCACGTCCCTCTTGCGCGGCTGCACCAGCCTTCCTGGCCCTTAGCATCCCTGGGTATGTTGTATGAGGGCTTTTTGTCTCCTTCCTCCTTAGAAGGTCAGCTCCAGGAGGGCAGGGACTTGGTCCATTTTTGTTCATGACTGTCCCCAGTACCTACAACAGTGCCAGGCACTAGTGAGCACTCCATAAACTAGTGTGGAGTGAATGAATGATGTGCCCAATGTGTGTGTCTCTTGGTTGTGCGATTAGTCTTGGTGCGATGCTATGTGTGCGTGTTGTTGCGTGACAGTGAGAATTTCCAGTGTGTGTGTACTGAACTCAGAATGTGTACAAGCATCTATGTGCATGTGTGTGTAAAATTGTCTGTGGTGTTCGCAAACGAGCCTGGGTCTCGGGAACGTGTGTGTAATTGGCTCTTGCGTGTGCACCAGCACGGTTGTGCATCTCTCACGTGCTTAGTGTACTGGTGTGAGGGCATGAACCTGGGTGTGCCTCCAGAGCGTGTGCACGTGTGTGCCGCTCGCTCTTCTCGCGCCCTGCACTCCGTCGGGGCCGGGGAGTGGGGTGCGGAGAGGGCACTGCGGTTCTGCCGCCCGCCCTCCGCGCTGCGGCTCCGGCACGTCACCGTCGCTTCCCGCCCCAGCCGCGGTCCCCGCCTCCCGGTCCTTTGTAGCGGGCCATTGCGCTAGCCCGCAGCCGCCCGGAGGCCCCGCCCCGGCCCCGCCCCGGCGCGCGGCCCGCCTCGCTTCTCCCCTCCACTGGCCGCAGTCGCGCCGGGGCCGCCGCGGGCCCGTACCGAGGCGCGGAGCGCGGCGCACGGCGGTGGCGAGGGCCGCGGGCGGGCGGCCGGCCTCGGATCGGGATGGCGGACCGGCGGCGCGCGTGGAACACGGAGGACGACCTGCCCGTGTACCTGGCGCGGCCGGGCAGCGCGGCGCAGACCCCGCGCCAGAAGTACGGCGGCATGTTCGCCGCGGTGGAGGGAGCCTACGAGAACAAGACCATTGACTTCGACGCATACAGCGTGGGCCGCCGCGGCTCCGCGCGCACGCCGCGCAGTGCTGGGCGGCCCGACGCGGTCGGCCTGCCGGGACCCGGCGGCAGCGAGGACACGGCCAGCGACGTGAGCGAGCCCTCGGGCTCTGCGGTCAGCTCACCCGGCGAGCGCGACGAGCGGCCGCCGGCGCTGCACATCCGCTGCCCTGCGCCCCGCGACCTGCCACTCGGCCGGGACAATGGCCAGGTACCCTCGGGGCGCGCGCGGGCTGGACGTGGGGGCGGGGCCCTCGAGGACCCTGGGCGGGGACCGCCCAAGGGCAGTGCCCGGGCAGTAGTGCTGGGGTCGCTGCCACCAGGCTTGAGGGAGCCGCGGAACGGCCCCTCCCCCCCATCATACAGGAGGTTATGCGACTTGGTCAGGGTTGGCGGGCACAGTCCGTGAGACTCTGAAGGGACCTCTGAGGTCCCGTCCTGGCTCCTCTCCTGCAGGAAGGGAGAGCGAGGTTGTGAGAGGGGAAGTTGGCTAAGGCTGCTGCATGGACCCTTAAAACGCGAAGGGACCTCTGGGATGAATCTAACCCAAGACTCCTCATTCTGTTTTGTGGAAAAAAACGAGAGCTCAGCTCCGTATTCGTCCATTCATCTATTCACTCACTCAACAGTAATTATAGAGCACCTACTATGTACCCGGCGCTGGCATGGGAGAGGTTCAGCGAACTGTCTGCGGCTTCAAGCTGGAAGGAGCATTTTTCCTGAGGGCCCCTCATGCTTTCTGGGGGAAGGAAGTGGTTACAGATTGAGGCCCTGTTAGAACCGGTATCCCCGCCCAAGCGCCGTTGTCGCCAAGGGCTACTCCTGAGTCCCACGGCACGGCAGGACACCACTGTGCCCACTTCACAGAGCAAATGGGAAGTAGAGTTGGGATTTGAACTGGGGTCTCTAGCCTCCCAGACTTGGGGTTATTTTTTGCCTGAAAGGGGAGCTTGTTAGGGGAGGGAACACCAGGACTTAGGCCCTATGGGTCTTCTCCCTCCTGCTGGGGGTCGCCAGGAAACGGGGGAAGATGGTGGATAGACAGCACAGCCTCTGGATGGATGGGTGAGAGGCAGAGCCAAGTGCTTGGAAAACCGAGCACCCGATGGCGGGGATCTGTCAGCGTGGTCCAGGACCCCGTGCCTGAACGATGCCAGGTGCCAGGCCCCAGGGAGCCAGTCTCTGGCTCAGCAACCTGGTTCCACCCTCCAGAAATTCCCAGGCTAGGGTGAGCGACAGATTCATTGTGAGAATTGAATCAGTTAATGCCGGTAGGCAGTAAACATTCAATAAATGTTTGTTATTGAATTTTATTATTATCATTATCATTTTAATTCACCATTCCCCCCTTAAATGCTATGAGAGGCAGGAAGTAAGCCTGGAGAGAGGCAGAGCTTGACCCAGACAGAAATCTGGGAGGTCTTCCTGGAGGAATAGGAGCTGGGGACTGGTACACGCAGTAGTGGATCTCCTTCAGCCCCTGTCCCATCGCCGGAGGCTCCTTCTGTGGCTCGGGAGCTCTCCGTGGTCCTGAACCCAGCGCCTTGCGGTGGGGAGGTCTACAGCACGGGTGTGTGCGGTGGGGGTGGTAGTGAGGGAGGAAGATGGTGAGAGGGCAGTCGCCTCTTCCCCACCCCTTCTTTAGCTCCTCCTACCCGTCCCCTTTCTTGGTGGCCCGACTTCTCTTGGGAGCTAAACTCCTGAGCGGAGCCCGACTGGAGGCTTCAGGGCCTCCGGCAGATAAGCCGGGAACAGAACCGGGGAGCCAGGTTCCAGGCAAGGCGCTTGGCCTCCTGGAGCCTCAGCTTCTCCATCTGTGACATGGGGGTGGCCGTCATCCCCTAGCCTCCCGCAAGGCGTAGTGGAGTGGAGGAGGAACTAGCCCTTTGTGCTGGGCCCAGAGCTGTCCCGAGGCGAGTCCCTGCTGGAGCGGCAGTCAATGTTACCAACGTCAGCACAGGCGCCCGGGTCAGCCTAGGCCATCCTCACAGCCGCGGCTTGGCGCTTGGGGACGCTGGTCGCCTCAGCTCTGGCGCTCCTGTCCCCTTCTCCTTCCTCTCCCCTCTGTGGCCCCTTTACCCGTTCTCCATAGCTTCTCAGGGACCGGACAAAAGGCGGTCTCGGAAAGGAGGGCTCCGAAAGCAATCGCGGTTCCGGACTGTGGAGCGGAGGGGCTCGCGGTCTCCCTTGAGTGAGCGTTTTACTTTCTGCGGACCGAGCGGCCGTGGGGCTTCGGTTACAGCGGGCTCGGGCTCTGCGGCGGGCCTCATCGCTCCAGTGCTTTGCGCCAGGTTCCCCGGCCCTTCCCCCGCCCGTGAGACTCCTTCCTGGGAGGCTGCAGGGTTTTGCGCGGCGCAGGCGCAACGCTTGCCGCTGCCAGCGGCTGAGCGGCTGCGGCGCTTTGTGCTGGCGAAGTCTGCTTGGGAGCAGCGATCTGTTTCGCCGGTCGCAGGCGGGTGCACCTCCCCGATACGCACGTGGTCTCGGCCCCATCGCTGGAGCTCCTCCGCCCAGATCTCCCTACCGACCCCGGGAACGCCCTGAGGCGTGGAATCTAGGATGTAGCAACGCTGCGGAAGGGAACTTGGAGTCTGAGTCGGGGGAGGGAAAAGTGTCTCCACACGCAATTCCCGGTCATTGACAGGATTTAGGACCCAGCTCAGAGCCAGGGCTTAATGAATCAGTGTAGGGAATGAACGCTGGGCAGGCTGTGCTGAGCCTGCCTTTTGGATGCTGCTCTGCCGCAGCCGATGAGTTTTGTACCTGAGGTGCATCACGTTACCTCTGTAAGCCTCAATTTCCCATCTGTAAAATGGGGAAATTATGGCCCAAGTTCCTGGAATATTATGAGCTGCTGCTTCTCTGTGAGCCTACAACCCCACCTCATTTTAAGGCCTAGGCTGGGCGTTCCTGCCCAGGACTAGAGGGCTGGCCTCTGTGGCTCCAGGCTCTGTGGCTCCTGGGATTCTAGGGGGGGCTTTACCAAGCCCAGCCCACCCTCCCTCTGGTTGGTAACCTGAAAGTAGAAAATATGGGTCATTTTGTAGGGCCTGTGGGTTTGCATTTCACAGGCAGAAACTGAGCAGAGAAGGGGTAGAGGATGCTGGCATTTCATTCTGCCTGGTGACTTAGAGCACCTGTCCAGTGTTCAGGGGTCCTGCTGGGGCTCCCCACTTTCCTCCCTTTTCCATCTTCCCCTGTTATGAAATCTGTCAAGCTGTGACCTGGCTTCCTGCCCACCTCTCTCTGGGGCAACATCTGGGTCATGGGTCCTGGGGCTGGTGTCCACTCTGCTGGGAGGCAGGAATGTCTTCTTTCCCTCCTGACCCCCCACCTGTCCCCAAAGGCTGTGGAGACTTTGGTACCCCTCCAAGCACTCCCTGTCCAGTAGACAAGTCTATGGGGTGACCTGGTGGCCCCAATGCCAGGTTGCCATGTGGTGAGGGAGCAGCTGCAGGGGGTAGAGGAGGTCAGCGTTGATTAGGGCCCCTCTCTCCTGTCCCTGCTGTTCCCTCCCTCCCAGGGAGGCTCCTCCTTAGACACCCTCTGGGAAGGCTGGTTCATGATAGGATGGAAGAAGGGTGGCTAGGAGAGGCCGCATGGAGGAGAAAGCACTGGAGATGGGGCTGGGAGGATGGGTAACCTTTTGTCTGGGGCAGGCTATTCAGGGCTCACGTACAGCCCCGCTAAACGCTTGGAGTAGGAATGGAAAAGTGCTTGGTCCATTCTGGGGAGGCCGGAGGATGGACAAACGGAGGCCGCGGAACGACAGCCAGGAGGGGGTGGCCGTTGGGCGCGATCCTGGAGGGCCAAGAACGCTCCTGGCAGCTTGGGCCGGTCCTTGGCACCCGGCTCACACCCCGTCCCCCAGCGCAGATGCTCCGGGAGGCGCCCAGATGCCGTGCCGCACACTGTGGCCCTGCCCGCCCGCAGGCCGTCTGGGTCTTTGGTGAGAGCCTGCCCGCCACTCGCCCCTTCGCTAGAGCGAGGCCGGCCCGCCGAGGGCGTGCGCGCGGGCGGGGGGCGGCGGGACTGGGCGGTGCGGCGGGGGCGGGGTGGGGATCGGGAGGGAAGCGCTTCCTGGTTCGAGCCGAGAGGGGCGAATCGGGCTCCGCTCCGCGCCGCCGGGAGGAGCTGTGGGCTGCAGCCCCCTCCCCCGCCCTCGCCGCTCCCTGCTCCCGCCCTCCGCGCGGAGCCGGGCGGTGCTGGCAGCGAGCGGCGGCGGGCCGAGCAGCCGGGCAGCGCGCGGGCAGCCGCGGGCGCAGAGCTTCCGTCCCTCTCTCCACCCCTCCCGGGCCTTTGTCGCTGCGCGCGCGGGGAGCGGGCCGCGAGAGCCTGAGTGCGTCAGACAGCCCGCAGGTCCCGCGGCCAGGCCCAGGGCTCCCGAGAGGGCCATGTCTTACCAGGGCAAGAAGAGCATTCCGCATATCACGGTAAGCCGCCCCCGCCCCGCCGCCCTTCTTTGTGGGCTGGGGGTGGTCGCCGTCAGGGTCCAGATCCGCTGGGGGACGGCGGGGGCGGCCCCCGAGGCTTCCTGCGTCGCCACGGGTGGGGCGGGGCCGGTCTTGGCATTTCAGCCCCCTCCCCCCAGCCTCTGGGGACAGTGGTGGGGGAGCCCTCATGGCGGGGCGGGGCTGGAGCCTCGTGTCCCTCTCCTGGCGGGCTTGCAGCCCCCTCCCCCCACGGGATGTGCCGGAGAATGGCGTGGACGCGGAGGATGCGGAGCTGAACAAAAGAGGGAGGGGCGCGGGGGTCCGAACCCCTCCCCAACCCTCGCGCTCGCACTGGGAGGGTGAGCTGAGCCTCCCGCGCGCTGTCCCGGCTCCGTCCCGCGCTTGCCTCTGGCGGCCGGGTCCTGCCCGCCAGAGGAAGGCAAGAAGACCAAGCACCGCTCCCCACGGCCGCCCGTGCTGGGGGAGTAGAAGTCCGGAGATCGCGCCATGATGGAAGCGCGGCTCCCACCCTCACCGCAGCTAAAAATAACCTTATAGGGCGACACTGGAGGCTGCGGCCCCGGAAGGGTTAACGCTGCTGAGGCTGGGCGACTGGAGGGTGGGGACGGTGGTTGGGGCTGAGCAGTTAGGCTGTGTCCCTGGGTGTGGCCGGAAACAAAGGAACCCTGGTCTTTACGCTTTGTCTAGGAGGTGGGGAGCTGAGGGCGCAGGGGCCAGGAACTAGCTCCTTCACTCCACTCCCTGCCTGGCATCAGAGTGAAGCTAGAGCATTTCTGAGGGATGTGGACCAGGCCCGTGGGCCTCCGGTGGTAGTGCAGGAGCAGTCGGGGTGGTAGGCAGGCTTCTGGCAAGCGTAGTTTTCCAGGGGGACTCCTGAGGTTGGAGGACAGGAGACCCAGGATGCTTATCATGTTTGCAGAATTGAGGCTCAGGGACAGCCCTGGGGCACCTGCCAAATGGCAGCCTTAGGCAGGGGGCAGGAGCTGGCATTTTCCACTAGGCTTCCCAGTGGTTTCCCAGTGGATTGTAGACCTTGTCTTATTGAATCCTGGCAACAGTCCCTGGAGGGAGTCCTTGTCCTTGTAAAGCTCCTGGGGCTGGCACATAGGCCGGAATCACAAATGTGGGACTGCCCAGCATCCACCCCCGACTCTGGGTTGAGTCTTGAGTTAGAAAATCCCTCCTGACCCAGCTTCAGCTCTTGCCAGCAGGCTCTGCTGAGTTCCCACCCAGAGGTGTGACCTCTGAGGGTGGAGACCACTTCTTTACCATCCCTAGTCTCTGTCCTCTGGGACGCAGTGGTGTAGGTGGCCAATTCGTAAACACTGTAGTTGGCAAAGAAGGCATATGGTTGCCCCAGGCTAGGCAATGTGGGGAAAAAATTGGGCCATGTCAGTCTGAGTAGGTCCCTGCTTTGAGACCCTCTAGCCCTTCCCCCCAGGGGAACTGAGGCAGATGATGGGTGTGGGGTGATACAATAAGCTAGGAGCCCTGGGTGCCTTTGTGGCTGTGTGCCCATGGTAGGTCTCTGCCTCTCTCAGCACCCGAGTCTCCAGGGTGAAAGCTTAACAGGATGCTGTTTGACGCAGGTCAGTGGGATGCTGCCCTGGGAGCTGGACTGTCAGTCTGCCGGGCCTGAGTGGTTACCCTGCCTTCTGGCTGTGGCCCTCTAGGGTGGAGGTGAACTGTCCAGTCTGAATCACAGTCCCCTGATATCCCAGGTGGGCTGCTTCACGGGACCCCTGAGCATCCCAGAAGACCCTGGCGAGGCGTCCACTGTGCACCAGGCACAGCATAAGGGCTACAGAACCACTGGCCGGTCTCGCTGCTTTAGTCCTTCATGGGAAGCAATTAGTCACCTTGTGGGTACAGGAAAATCAGAGGGGTTGTTCCTACAGCCTTAAAGGCTGCTTGCAGTGAGTATGGGGAGGACAGATGCTGAAAGCGATGCTTAGCTCCTAGGAGAGAGGCCCTTGAGGAGGAATGTGGTTCATTTGGCCCAGGAAGATTTGTGATTTGAAGGAGAAAACAATGAACCAGAGAGGCTAGGCCTGTGGGGCCTCTTTGCAGGACCCTTCACCTTCCTGAGGACGTTTTGCTAGTAATGCACATATTGTGACAGAACCAAACCCTTCCCTCAAATGTCATGAAACAAATGAGTGGGCCCTGTGGCTTTCCAAATGCTGCACCTTAACCTGGTCCATAGCAGTCACGTGATAAGTTGTTACTAACAGTCAGCTCAGGCCGTGCCGGGTGCTGGGGTACCTGGGAAGGAGATGGGTGGGCTTCCCTGCTCTCCCAGAGCTAAGCCAGGCTGACATCAGCCTGAAATGGCAATAAAGCATAGTGAGTATCCTAAGGAAAGCACAGGGGTGGGAGGAGACACCATCAGGGACACTAAGACTAGACCTGGGTGCGGTGAACAGAGGGGACAGGGAGGAAGGTGAGGTTCTTCCTGTGGCCTGTGAGGCCCAGAGGCAAAGGATTTGGCATGTTTGAGAAACTGAAGGAAAGTCTGTTTTGGGAGCACTCACCCTCTGCCTCCAAGGGCAGCATCACTGAGCAGATAGAGCAGTTCCTGGAGATGGCCAAGGTGTTTTTGGCAGCCATGGTGTGTGTACCCTGTGGAGAGATCTGGGGGCTTGAAAAAAAATCAAGGGCTGGATGTGGTTGCTCTGCCTGTAATCCCAACACTTTGGGAGGCCAAGGTGGTAGGATTGCTTGAGCTGAAGAGTTTGAGACCAGCCAGGGCAATGTAGTGAGCCCGCATCTCTACAAAAAAATTGAAAAATTAGCCAGGTGTGGTGGTGCGCACCTGTAATCCCAGCTACTTGGGAGGCTGAGGCGGGAGGATTGCTTGAGTCCAAGAGTTTGAGGCTGCAGTGAGCTATGACTATGCCATTGCACTCCAGCCTGGGTGACAGAGTGAGAAAAGAAAGAAAGAAAAAGATGTGGTCCATGGGAAGAAGTACAGGGGTAGCAGGTACAGCTCTCAGCTGCATCCCCCACCTCCCACCTGCTGGATGCTGGGTCACTCTGGGCCCCCGGTGTCTCATCTGCACAATAGGGATAAAGGACCCTGCTTTGCCAGTGAATTCAGAGACAGGAGAGGGGAATTAGAGTGGGAGAGGGGAAGAGGAAGAGCTTGGCAGGCTGGGGAGCAGGGTGGACAAAGGCAGGGAGGCTGAATTAGAAAGATGTTCTACTCGTGTTGATTGTGTGATGGTATCTTCCCCTCCTTTCTCCATCTCAGCTGGTTCCTGAGAAAATAGAGTAGCCTGCTAGAGAAGGAAAAGGGAAAATGCGTAAATGCTTAGCTGCTGCCCCCAAGGATTGTTTAAAATATTTATAAGGCTCTCTTTCATGCGTGGCTTTTTTTTTTCCTTAATGAATGGCACAGCCAGGGATTAACTCAGCTGAAGCTGCTGCTTGTGCCCACTGCAGCAGCTAAGGGAGTAGAGCATCCTGGGTGTGGCTCTCAGCAGACAAAGGCACATGGCTTCATGGCCCTGCAGAAGCTCGTGGCTCCAAGTAGAGCCACAGAAAGGGGAGGTCTGCCTAATTGTGTGGGAATGTCAAGGGTGTCTGCCACGATGGTTACAAATTATGATTATTAAAAATAAGACTTCATGAATGCTGATCATGTGTATTTGCTTTAGTCCAGGCATCCAAAGTGACTGCCATTACCTCTCCGTTCTCAGAACAGCGAGGAAGGCAGCCGAGACATATCACCCTGTTTCCCAAAGGGTAAACTGAGAGATTTAGTGGCTTGTAAAGGTTCTTGCACTGGTGTTGGGGGGGAGGAGAGCTCACATTCACATTCAAAGTGGAGGGTAGATGGGCAGGTCTGCCTGTTAGGAAAATCACTATGTGTGTGTAATTGTGTGTGTATATATGTATATGTGAGTGTGTTTTTGGTGTGTAAATGGAGTTGTGTGTGTTGGATCAAACAGTGAAGGTAATTAGGGAAGAAAGATTAAGTAAAGATCACATCAGGCTGAATGAGTTATTCTAATGTGCAAATATGCAAAAAAATGTGTGAGGCCTGTTATGTATCTTCACAAGAGTGACATTCAGTCTAACTATGGATGTTCAGTTTATTCTCTGCCTTTCTGCACAAAGGATTTGAGATGCCTACAGTGATTTGTCATACATGTAGTGAAATCAGGTGGAATTCAAACACCAGGACTGAGGATCTAGGAAGGACAGAGAACAAACATGCGAGTGATTAGGACACCAGAGTGGCTGCAGTTGGACATCTGATACTTACTCTGAGCTGCTGTCACCTGGGGCAGAGAAGCAAACAGCCTCAGAGATGTCGAGGCCATGATCACAGAAGGAGAAGGGGACCATATTCTTAAGGAAAAAATTATTTTGCTCAAATAAAATTCTTATAAAATGTCTCAGAGTGATACTGCCATAACTATGTCACCTTAAGCATGAAGGCCCATTTCATGCAATGAACTTGGCTAAGACTGAATATACAGAACATGCACACATATGATATGACATGCATGAGTCATATATGCTTGGCACATAGTCAGTGTCCAACAGATCATAGTTCCTTTCTTTAAACTCATGCTTTATCTTTGGGGAAATGAAAATTAAGAATGGCGGCTAACCAGCAGGTGTGATGGGCAGGTAAAGTGTGTACACTTTAAAACGTACACACACACACAGCATCCCTGACCCTAATGACCTTGCCATCTGAATGCCAAAGTGCATGCACATGAAACACCTGAAGAAAGGCTAAGGCTGAGCTGTGGAACAGCGCACAGGTGTCAGAGGAGTTCAGAGGAGAGAGGACTCAGCATCAGCAGAAGCAACGAGTGGTGGCTTCTTGCAGTTTGGAGGATGGCACAAGCTAGGAGCGAAGCGGAGAACTTGCACGTCAGGTGGAATCACATGGAGGAGACCCAGGCTGGGGAACGAATATGGTCAAAAGAGAGTAAGGAGTGTCACATTCAGCTAGATCAGAGGGTGAGGAATGGGAAATAAGTTTGAATGGGTGAGGCTATGGGGGAGGACTCTATAAGGCTTTGGAAGTCAGGCAGTAAGCACTCAAAGTGATGGAAATGACACATGAGTTCAAGTGTGGCTCAGATACTAATGAGTTGTTTGATCTTGAGCAACTCACTTTTTCTCCCTGGGCCTTAGATTCCTTTTCTTTACAGTGAAAGAGTTGGATTAGATAATTCAGTTCCAAGCTATTGGATACTCTTGACTTTCTTCTGTGCGTATTAGGACACTACTGGAAGTTCCTGAGCTGGGAGGGTGGTATGATATAAGCAGCATGTGAGAACGTAGATTCTGAAGTCAGAGCGTATGGGTTAGAATCCTGGCTGTTGTTCTTATAGCTGTGTAATTTGGGCAGGCCATTTATTCTTTCTGTGTGTCCATTTTCTCTATACAAATCTACATTTGTAAAATGGGAATAATAATATTTCATAGGGTTTTTTCCCCCGAGAATTAAATGACTTAATATATGTCAGATGCTTAGAATAGCGCCTGCCTATAGTAAGTGCAGTGTGTGTTAGCTGACGTGATTGTGGCTGTGGGAATATGCTTTCATCAGCTCTGCTCCATAGCACACAGCCTCAAGGTCTCAACAGCATATACTTACTTTTTGCTCATAACACATGAGAGATGTGGGGTGGCTATAACTTGGCCCTTCCTGCTGGTGGATGGTGGGTTTGCTCAATGTTTGTCCTTATTTTGAGTCCCAGACTGAAGGAGCAGAAATACCCAAGAGATTGGCAGCAACCTGAAGTGTCTTTAAGAACTTCTGCTCAAATTTGGCATATTTCACATCTGCCGTAGTGTACTGGCCAAAGCAAGTCATGATCACACCCTAAATCAATGCGGAGAAGCTCAAAGCCAGTCTTCCTGGAGGGGATATGAGGATTAAATGTGAAAGTTCCAACATGTAAGAGATGCTAGTAAACACCTGTTGCAGCTGATGATGAAGTGGGCAGGAAGCATGGGGGTTGAGTTTGGAAGAAAAGGCCCAGCATTGGTTCTTAGGTTGAATTGGGGATGGGAACAGGCTCCAAAGAGGTGTCTCAATGGGCAATGAGGAGTAGATTGAATGGGGGTGAGAGGCAAGAGCCAGAGATAGACATTAGGGACCCATTGGTAGAAGATAGGAAAATGCAGGATATTCCAGCAACCAGTGATTCTCAGCCCACATGCTGTGAGCACAATAGTGTACTGAAAAAATCCTCTGCAGATGTGCTGCTAAATTTTGATCAGCGTCTGAAGTTTGTGTTTGCTACAACCAAGTCTACAGATTATTCTAGCAACATCTCTGAGGTAGAGCCATGAGCACTTAGAAGCAGAGAGGTGTTGAACAGACTCTGATTTGCTGTGAAAAAAGGTACTTTGTGCCCTGGAAAGGGAACATCAGAGGACTTTGCCCTGTGAGCATGTAAGAGAACTCGGTCAGGGCAGTGGACAGCGCCGTGGTGCTGAAGAGTGAGCAAGCTGTTAGCAGCTATCCATTCCCGTGAAACAGACACAGTCACACTGTAGTAGGATGGCATGGTAATGGCTGCAGACTTATTTTAGGTCTTTAATTCGTTCCAGAATACAGAAAATTTTTATACTGTTTGTATGTGTGTCCTGAACACAGTGAAATTAAGAACCATTGCCCTAGAGAGGTGTAATGACCAAATCCTGATTTTGCTCTGAGAAAAGACGGCTCTGAATTGGTGCTGGTGGCTTGGGAACTGCAGTGCAGTTTGGGATGCTTCCTAGAGAAGCTTCTAGGAAAAGAAGCAAGAAGCTAAAAGGAGGAAATGTCTGTGGACATAGGAGGTTGCAGCTCCCTACTCCCTCCCTGGGTGTGTGTCCCAGGCATCTAGAGCATTCTCCTTGAACAGGCTCACCCTCTCTGGCCTTCTGCCTTTGCAGCAGCTGTGCCCATTCTCTATGGAGGCTCCATCCTTCTGGGGCTGGGCACTGTGAGCGCTCCCTCCTCAGTAATGTGGCTTCGTCACTCATGTCCATCTGCTCTACTTGGCCATGAGTACCTGGAGAACTGGGACAATGTCGGGTTTTCCTAAGCATCTCAGGAGCACTCTTGCACACTGGTGATTCATGGCAGGGACTCCACACTGTGTGGGTGAGCAAACGAAGCCCAGATTGTAAACTGTGATTCTTTGCTGAATGAGGTTTTAGGGCTGCACAAGGTGGCTTGCACCCATAATCGTAGCACTCTGGGAGGCCAAAACAGTAGGATTGCTTGAGGTCAGGAGTTCGAGTCCAGCCTGAGGAAGAGCAAGACCCCTATCTCTACTAAAAATAGAAAAATTAGCTGGGCGTCGTGGTGCATACCTGTAATCCCAGCTGCTTGGGGGGCTGAAGCAGAAGGATTACTTGAGCCCAGGAATTTGAGGCTGCAGTGAGCTATGATGATGACACCACACTCTAGCCAGGGTAACAGATTGAGACTGTGTCTCAAAACAACAACAACAACAACAACAACAAAACAAGAGTTTTAGCCACAACTGCATTTAGTGTTCCTTAACAAATACCCTATCTGTGGATTTAGCCCTAAGGCAGTTTTCACCCAGAGGGAGATGAAGGTGGCATGAAGGAATTTTGGAGTGCAAAGGAACAAGGAGCTTCTATGGTGGTAGTTTGACAGTAGGGAGAGGAATCGGGTTTAATAATGGGCCTTCACCGCATTTCACACTGAAGAGAAAGCTTTTAGGAGAGGAGCTTTCCGCAAGTGAGCTGGATCGTCATGGTGCACATCTTCCCTTCTCCCCGGGGCCTCCCTGAACAATGACCTGGTGTCAGGTCTTGGGGTCCATCCCATAGCAAGTCTCATTGGATCTGACACAGAACTGCGCAGAGCAAACCGGTGGCTCTTTGAGGAAACTTTGTATCTGTCCCCAAATTATTAAATATGTTGCCACATACTTTGTATCATACCGTATCCCTAGACCCTTAGGGCTTACACCCTAATAAATTCTCAGCAAATATTTGATTCTATGACATAAAAGTTGAAAGGAACCTTCTAAATTATGTAAAACTTTCCTATTTGTGCATTTGACGAGGCAGGAAAGGATGTTCATTGCTTCTCCTCTGTCCCCACCCTCCTCCTCTCTAGTGTGGGAGGTCCAAATGCGTCTCCTTGCCTGCCTCTGGTGCGTAGAGCACCACTTCACATGCAGCCTGCCTGACTCTTGCACTGCTCTCTTGCTGGAATGCTCTGCTTTATGTGGAGTGAGAGCCTGCCTCCTGCTCTGTGTTTGCCCTCAGAATCTTCGCCAGTTCCTCCTCCGTGCACACTGCCATGCCCAGAGACCCTGGAAGGTAGTTCTCTGTTACCCAAGACCTTCTCTTCCAAACCACCCAGCTCTTTATTCGTCATCTAGCACAATTTCCAGGTGCAATATTTGGAGTTTTCTTTACTTTTTTCCCCTTTCTTTTCCTCTTCTCCTATTTTCCTTTTTGCTGTAGTTTTTTTCTGAGCATGCAGAACTAAAAGAATTGAAAATAAAACTTTATTAATAATTGTTGGGCACCTTTTGAACTAGTTTAAAGACTTCCTAAGGCCATAGACTCCTTTGAGAAGCTAGTAAAAGGCATGGAAACTTTTTCCTGCTTCCTTAAATGCATAAACACAGAACATTTGGCAGAGAATATTAGATTTTATAGGCCAATGTTCAGTGTACTGCGTGCTTTCACATGTTATCCTAAGTGATCTTGTGAGGCAGGTACTTGGGTTCCATGTATAGATGGGGAAACTGAAGCCAACAGAGGTGAGGCATCTTGCCTAAGATCACCCAGCTAAGGCGTCAAGTCAAGGATCTCACAGTCTCATGGAGGAAATAAGACATAAAAATGGGCTGGAAGATGAAGCATCATGAACAAAGGCTGACCAGGGGTGCGGGCCTCACGTTGTGGGAACTCCAAGGAGTGACCACCTGGTCCTGGAGCCAGGACACTGCACGACAGGGGAATTGGAAACCACCTGGCAGAGCATGTGCGGCAGGAGAGCCGTGCTCCGGGAAGGCCGCAGATGAAAGCACAGGGGGGTTGCGGGTGCAGCTCAGGGAGCCAGAGTGTGGGGTGAGTAGATGAACATGCAGGGCAGGGCCGGGAGGGGCAGGGCTCGGGCCGGGAAGAGCCTAGGAGGGTGTGCTTCATCCTTCACGCGAGGAGAAGCTGGTGGAGGCTTTTGAGGAGAGGTGAGACGGGGGCGGATTTGTGTTTCAGAAAGGTCACTCTGGCTGCCGTGTGGAGGGGACAAGATAGGCAGCAGGGAGACCGGTTGAGGGCTGACCTGGGGCAGGTGCAGTGGGAGGTGGAATCGGCAGGCAGGTAGGAGAGCATTTCCAGAGTAGAAACAACAAGATCTAGAAAAGAGTTAGGTTTGGGGTGAGAGAGGTTAGAGAGAAGCTGCAGGTGGAACTGAGCATTTTAGTGAGATTTATTTATTTCCCCATGTTGCAAGGACTTAAGAAAAAGGCACTGTTCTAAGTGCTATGTGTGTGTTTATTTAATTTTCAAAATCCCCCTCTGCATTACCGATGGGAAACATGCCTACCTTACAGGGTTTGGAGGTGTGGGGCCAGATAAGAACCCAGGCAGCCTGGCCTCTGCACCCACATCCTTGGCCAGCCATCCACTTTGCCTCTTTGTTAAATGAGCTTGAAATGAGATAGTAAGTATGAAGGCAGCTGGCTAGCTGGAGATGTTGTCAATGTTTATTAGGTGTATAAGGTCTCTGCATTAAATATCTTTCTCCCCAGAGAACCCTTTGCAACTTCCAGAGCCTTTAACCTGCCTTATCCTCTTTTGACCACATTCCCAGCAGTCCTGTTGGAGGGCAGGTGAGGTGCAAGGCATGAGATATGTGCCTGACAAATGGCTGAATGGGTCACTATGGTCTGCTGCTGCTCATCCCCATTTTACAGAGGTGGAAACTGAGGCTCAGACACATTAACTGGGTGAAGTGAAGAGAACACTGCACTGGACTAACCACCAGGAGACAGGAGGTAGTCACGGTAGAGGTGCCAGGTGGAACTAGGTTCAAATCTGGCTATGCCATCTCTCAGCTGTGTGACCTTGAATAGATTACTTCACCTCTCTGATTTCCTCATTTCTAGCAATCATACCCACTTCTTCAGGTGATCTAAGAACTGAAAATGAAAACCCATGTAATGTAGCACTGACACTTAGTGTGAGCTCAAGGAGTGTGAATTTCTTAAGGCAATGAATTTCTGTTCAGATCTCTTTGTATAAGGCATGAAGCAGAGACCAGGAAACATAAAAACGGGCCAACGCATAGATGGCATATCTAGTTTGCATCATCCTGCCACAGGCAGTTTGGAGGCCCTGCCCACTCCTGGGGTCATGATAGGGGTGTGTTATTTTAAAGTCAGAAATTCAGCCCACCTGGGAGTATTTCTGAATGTCTGCAAGTATGACAGGGCTTCAGATCACACTGTTATAACTGCAGTTGCCATGGAAATGGGCCTGCAGTCCATGGGGACCACCTGCATTTCTGATTCATAAAGGAGGAAAAGCCACCCTGCACCCTACTCATGCGAGGGGAGGACAGATGCATGTGAATTAGATTCAGTCTCATACTGGTTGCCACTTCCTGGGTTGTGGCAAAGGGCCGCAGGCTGACGGGCTGTCCCCTGAGGCAGAGTAAAAGGCGACTGGGAAGGTTTCTGTGAATAAATATGAGTGTGCGGTGGGAGTGGTGGCCGCACTTGCTGCTGTGAGGAGGCTGCGTGGGGGAGCTGGGCAGGGCACTGGGGAGGGGCGGCTTCATTTATTAAAGGCAGGAACCAAGTTGTCGAAGTTTGAAGCATTTGAGCTGAAAACCTTTCAGGCAGCAATTCCCAGGCTCCCAGCACACAACCTCGATGGTGTATCCATGCACCTTGCTGCAATGATGCTGCGTAACAAACACCTCCTAAATGCGGTGGCTTATGACAACAAGTCTGTATCTATTGCTTTGTAGTTTGTGGGTGGTAGACACTTAGCTGGGCCGCACTGGATTTGTCTCCAGGCTTCTGTTTGCTTCTCACGTCACCTCCTCATATCACCTCACTCTGGGGCAGCTGCTCTTCCTTGGCCCATGCGGTTTCCATGGGGAAGGCTCTCAGGAAGGGGAGGTGAACCCCACTTGCCTCTTAAAGCTTGCCATGCTCGGACTGGTGCACGCACAGCCTCTCCCACTCTGGGCGGGAGGGAGTTGGTGGGCAGGGGCTGCACTGTACCCACCCACCCAGGGGCATGGAGGGTGGGACAGCAGGAGTTGTGAATGAGCAACACAACCCACCAGAGGGTCTACGCTAAAATTACTGGGATGTTTGTTAGTGTAACTTGCATCATGCAGGTCTGGTAAATGAAAGTCTTGATAAAAACAGATAGACTGGAATTTTCAGCAGGCAACTGCCGGGGATCGCGAGGACCTACCGGGCCAGGGTGCTGTGCTGTGAGCTGTGTGAGGGAGCGCCTGGCCAGCCTGTGCACTTCTAAGCTGCAAATGTGAGCCTCGACCTCACTGCCTGTGGGATTTGAAGGTCTGATAACTTTGAAAACTCACCTCGACATATCCTTTGTCTTAAGAGGAAGCAGTTCCACCTGTATACTATGCTTGGACAAGCACATTTCTACCAAAACAGAGCTTCTCTGATCTCTTTGAGGCTCATTTCCCTGCTTGCCCTTTGGAAAGGAAGGGTTTTCTCATCTCTTGGAAGAGACTGACCATTTAGTTCCCCCGAGCTTTCCTGCCCTTCCCACTGAGGAATCGGGCAGCCTCCTGCAAATCTGCACGACCTCTGGACCCTGTGTTGACCCTCACCTGCTCGTTGACCCAGATTCCAGTCATTGCATTAGGCGAGCATGTAGGGGACATGGGAGCTGCTTGGCCTCCCCCGACTTCCTGGGGTGGGAGAATTAAGGTATTGAAAAAGGGACACTCAGACCTAAAAGTACTTGAAACCAGGTGCATTCATTGTGAACGGTCACGACTATTTTGGTTCTGTGAGGATGACAGACTACAAAGTTGCCAAGAAGCTGAGAAGGAAAAGCAGTGAGAAACTGCACGGTGGGATGCGCAGGAGGGCGAGGAATCTCCAGCATCCCAGGCTTTGGGGTTTGGAGAAACCTCACTGTCCCAGTGCCGAGTGGTGTTTCAGCACCGTGGACAGACTCGCCCCCCATTGCTCACCTATGCATGGACCCTGGAGCTTTCAGAACACTGTGTCTGTGTGTGTACTATTTATTTCTATTTATTTTTCTGGGGTGTTCCCCTTCTCCCCATTTTTCCAGCTTTGTGAACTTCTGCTCTCATTTCAGAACTCAGCTATGTCCTTGATGACATAGCCACTGTCCTTTTCTGTCTCTGTAATAACAGCGTTGGTTCTCTGCTATTTTCCTGATAGGCAAGGTTGCCAAACCAGTGATTTTTGGTTAAGTGTTGATTTCATAGGAATAGCATCTCTTATTTTCTTCTAAGGATTTCCAGACCTTAATTAATTTTACATCCCTTCTGACAGCTGCCTTTGAGGTGGAAATGACAGATTTTATTCCCACCATGAGGGAGGGAGCACAGACCCCAGGGGGCTTAATGCTTTGCTCTGGGGCAGACAGTGATGCACAGAATGCGCCGTGCTCAAGAACCTCCCTCCTTGCTGGGCTGATCATTGTTGTCATTTATTTTGCTGTTGTATGGGTAAGAATGCGTGAAGCTTTAAAGGCTAATTTTTGTAAGCAGAGCTCAACATAACACTTCACATCTGTGAAAAGAACAGAAGTGTTGCGCCCACATCAGCTCTCTCCTCCCGGTTGGGGCTGAGGGGGAGATAATAGTGGGTTTGGGAAAGAAGCTCTTCCTCTTGCCTGGCTGCTCCCTGGATGCCCCGGGCGCCCGGCAGCAGAAGCACACTGGCTGCCAGCACGGGGTTTTGGCGGCGCCCTCGCGAGGTGGCCTCGGACAGTCTGCACGGCGCAGGCTTCGCGCTTGGCAAGCTTCTGTTCCAGCCAGTGGGGGCAGGTTTTTAGGGAATTTTTAAAAGCAGAAAAGAGACTGCTTTATTATGTGTCAGGCCACTGTTCTCCCCTTTCTGTTTCTCTCCTCTCTCCTTTCTTGCCTTTCTTTCCGTCTTTCCCTCCCTCTTTATCGTTCCTTTATCTCGCCCTTCTTTTCTTCTCACTCCCTTGCCCCTTGGCCTCTGCTCGCCGCCTCTCCTGCCCAGCAGATGCTCACTAAATCCTGTGTGGGGCCGGTTCCCGCGGGTGTCGATGAAGTAGCCAGGGCTGTCCTGGCCGTGGAGGGACGTCCGGCTCAGCAAGCGGAGGCACGTGGACAGTGGCATGAGGTGCGGCAGGGGAGCGGGCACTCCCAGTTAGAGAGTTCTATATTTTGCTTTTCCTCTTAACATTTTATTACCTCACACTTTTCTTTGTCCTTAAAATTTCCTGGAAAATATTTTAGTAGCTGAGTGCTACCCCATTAGTGGTGTGATCATACCATTGTGATTAATTCTGGATCACATCTTTGTGTATAATTCTTTGAGCCTGTTTGGAATATTTTCCTGAGGATACATTCCCAGCACTAAATTGCTGGGTCAGAGGACGTGAGCAGTTCTAAAGCCTTTGACACATGCTGCAAACTGGCCACCACTTATTCTTGCCGAGGAATCCCAGCTTTGGGGAGAAGATAAAGGTGATCAGTCGCTTTCTTCCACGTCTGCCCAGTGTCGTGTGATGTCTTAGCTCGAGGCGTTCTTAGGTTTGGGTTCTTCCCTGATGCAGACAGAGCCCAGACTCCCTTCTGTGCATGGCACTGGAGTCCCCAGGGCCTGGCACCTGTGGACCTCTCTGGTTCCTCACTCCGAGGTGACACTTCAGCCAAAGGAAGCCACTTAGGGTTCCCCAGGCACACTGGGCTCCTTCCAGCCTCTGCTTCTTTCCCTCTGTGTTTCCCTCTGGGAGTCTCTTTTCTGCTTTGCTGTGTGGCTAATTCCTTTGCTCTTCAAGCTCAGAATTCACGTTTTCCCCTCAGAAGGGCTGGAGTGGAGGCCGCCTGTGTGCTCCTCTGCACTTGCTCTGTCACAGCCTCCCATGCTGGGTGCAAAGGCGTGCCGATGACTCCGTCTCCCTCACTGGCCTCAACGCCCTTAAGGGCAAGAGCTATTTCTTTGAGCTCTCCACCCCTTCCCCAAACAATTATCAAGTGTAGTTCCTGCCCCAGAACAGGGCAGAGAACAAACAGTGTGCAGTTCAGTATGCAGACTGTGCTGCCAGGCCTGTGCCGGGCACTTCACATGCACCCATAGGAAGAAGAGCCAATGCCCCATTTTATAGATGAGGAAACTGAGGCTCAGAGAAGTCAGTCACATGGATAATAGGTGGGGTAAGGGTTGGAACCTTGGGACGTTTTACTCTCATGCAGGGACATGAGCCATGCTGAGCGTAATTTGCTTTAGGTCACTGCTGTCGCCATGCAGTGAACTGGCAGTCTCTGGTGTACCCTAGCTAGTAGACTCAACTGTTAGGTTTTCGTTGACTTTTTCAGTAGGCATTTGATTTTCTTCAAAGTATATAAACAATCATTTTTATGCAGAGTATGCCATTGTTTCCATCTGCTAACTGTTCACCCCTCATGGTGATCCTGTGGGGGTCAGCAGACAGCGCCGGTATTATTTTTCAAGTGTGGGAGTTTTGTTATTAATTTTAGGAGTATATATTAAATAACATTATACATACCGTACAGTTCTGTGAGTTTTTACACCCGGGTTTCATGCATGAAAATGGGAGCCTTGAGCGCCAGGTCCTTAGATCACAGAACTTGGGGTGTTTCCAGGTTCCACCTTCTGTGGGACATCACGGATTCTCGGCTATGACAAAAGCGTGGTTTGGTGGCCCGAACACTAGACAGGAAGTTAGGAAACCTTGGGTCTAATCTGCGCCCTTGTTAGTAGCACGGAGTTGCAGGCCACACGTGTCTCTGGTTCCGTCCGAGGTCGGTCAGCCCTGACACTCCGTAAGAACCGTTTGGTGCAACAGCAGGAAGGACGTACCTCCCACAGCACGTCTCCTAAGGTGTCGTTCATGGACGAGTGTGAGAAGTTGTCATGTTTTTCTGTATAACCGGAATTTTCGAGACTCACTGCACCAGGGAACCCCTTTCTGGGACAGTATCTACCCAAATCCTTCTGACCTAGAGTTCTGAAGAACATGGCTTTGAAAACGCTGTGTGTAAAACGTTCAAGCATTCCATGTTGCTAAGATCAGGGAGGAAGACAATAACAATGACAAGATAGAGTAAACTTATTTTTATACTGGCCAAAAAAAAAAAAAAAAGGCAAAGGAACTACCATTTTTAAGAAAGAATATGAAGATGTAATATCGGCTCTTACCTTATTGTGAGCTTATGTTTTCAGAAATATGCTGGCGCTTAAGAGTCGCCAAGAGCTTGGAGCCCTGAGGTCCCTGCACGCAGAGTCTGGTGGTAGTTGGGGAGGGGTGAGTTTGAGCACAAGCTCCACCCTCTGATTCTGGAAAAGCAGAGCGGGTTGGGGCCGATCTTCTGGCACATAGTGCATTAAAATACTGCCCTTCAGGCTGAGCCCAGAAAGCCTGCTATTAAATGTGACAAGGCAGCCAACTGCCTGCAGGGTGTCGTGTTCCAGAAGCCACGTGCCAGCTGCTGATGACGCATGCTGTCCTGCTTTCTGGCACCACGGGAAACCTGGCCTGCAGCTTGGCTGTGCCTCCTGGATGTGCAGGGCCCAGGCCTCTTCTCTCCCTTGGGCTTGGATATCGTCCAGAGAGCCGGTGAGTCTCCTCTCTGGGGATGCACAAATCATGTCTGGCTTCTATTTTAGGGATAAAAATAGGTTGTTGGGCTTGGGAGCAACTTAACTTGAAGCTCCTTCTTCCAGAGACCCTCCTTCTGGAGAATAGGACGGGTTGTTTCACACTTCTCTTACTTGACTCATGGCTGTGATGCCTTTCTCTCCCTCCTCACCCATTCATCTTTCAAGAATCAGTTCAGTCATCCATCTACCCACCCACCCATCCATCCATCTACTCACCCACTTATCCATCCACCCATCTATCCACCCACCCATCCGTCCATCCATCTACCCACCCACCCATCCATCCATCCATCCCTCCCTCCCTCCCTGCCTCCCTCCCTCCATTCATCCATCCATCATTCATCTATCTATCCACCCATCCATCATCCATTCATCCATCCATCATCCATTCATCCATCCTACCCACCCATCCATCCATCCATCCAGCATGCAGGCTGTGGCCAAGGTATTGGAGATGCAGCAGTGTAGAATCAGACAAAGTCCCTGCCCACATGGAGCTAACAGCCTAGTGAGGACCGCTGCTGGGCAAACTCCAGGTGGCACCAGACCCATTGGTGCATGTGCCATTGGTCCCCTGTGAACTTGTGCCCTGCACAAGTCAGGTAACACACCAAAGCTCTGACTCTAGTGTGGCACCTCACTTTTTAGACAGACATGCAAATATACATTGTGTCAAATGTACTATGACAAGTACTATGAAAACATAAAGTGGGTGGAGTGTAGGATTTGCTGTCGGGGTGGCGGTGTGTGGTGTTCCAGACACGACAGTGAGGACGTGGGCTCTCAGATAAGTGACATTGAGCAGGGTCCTGAAGGAAGTAAGAGCATGAAACTTGCCAAAATAGTGGGATTCCAGATGAACTGGGGTCCCCGCTGACTTGGCTTTCACTCTGAGGAAGATACACTGCTGATACAGGAGCAGACGGAGGGCTTTGAGCAGCCCACTGCGTGACCTGTCTCTGCTCAGAAAGTTCCCTCGTTCCTTAGTTTGTGCTAAACTCTTCTCTGGGCTTGCAGAGCACCCTATGCCCACCTCTTATGGTAGATGCCATAGGACCTCTGGGACCTAGTCCACGGGGCCATTCTGAGGTGCCTTCTGTATACACTGCCTCAGAGGCCCTGGCAGGCTCATGCCCACAGTGTTAGCCAGACCAGTCTGCACCCATTACTGGATTTATTTATCAGATAGATGCTGCACCCTTCCTCCCTCCAGTCCCTGGAATCACCTCTCACAATCCACCCATCCGCCATCCATCTGTCCATCACCCACCCAGCCTCCAAGTCCTCGAGCAGACACTCCTTCAGTGGCAGCCACGCTGGCCTGCTCCTGTCCACTTCCCTCTCCCAGCCCAGGATGGGCTTAAGGGCAGATGTTGTGCTTTGCTGTCACCACAGCTCCAGCTGGGAGGGGACACGGACGGTACATAAGCACATGGCAAGAAATTCAAATCAAATACTGATGATACACAGGTGGGCTCAGTGTCCTTGTGCCTGGAATGGGCGATACTTTTGGAAAGCAGTTTGGTCGTGTTCATCGAGGGCCACATGTAAGGTTTATGCTGTTTGGCCCCATTGTTGAGTTTCTGAGGATTTTGCTTGACAAGTCACCCAAATTAAGGAAAAAGTTTTGTGCACAAAGGTGTTCATTGCAGCAATATATATCCCTGTGAAGAATTGAAAATAACTTAAATGTCTAACAGTGGGGGAATAATTTAACAATTTATTATGTGTCCATAAGATGGAATATTTTGTAGCCATTTGAAAATGACAGCTGTGAAGAACATGTCAGCAGTTGGGACGTGCTCGCGGCAAAATGCAGGAAGGGCCGTGTTCTTTTTGGTTCCTGTTATCTGCTGCTCTCTGGGTTTGCACGTTGTTCTCTCTGTCCAGCACCCGCTGCATTTGCCCCTGGCCTTCTCCCTGCACAACTCTGCCTGGTCCAGCTTATCTGGACTTGTTTCCTGGATCTGTGCTTGCTTTATGTGGCTCCCGTGCAGGGCCCTCCTCTCCTCCTGAGCCCCCGACACCCCATGACTTGTTAAACATCTGTCCCTCCATCTGTTGGCCCGTGAGAGCCCGTTCCAGCTCTGTTCTGGATCCCTCTGGCTCCTCGGGGCCTGGCCCTGGGCTTGGAGCTGAAATGATTGCCGTCCACGACGGGCACGTGGACGAGGAGGGAGGTGTGCGTTAGGACCACAACCGAGGGAGCAGAAGGAAGTGGGGAAGACTTCGGAATGTCGATGCAAGCTCTACTGGAGGACGGGAGGTTTTCACTATCTTTTAAAATGTCTCTAAATTGATCATTATCATATTCAACAATGCCTCAAGAAATTCCTGTTCTACAAATGACCCAGTTTCTTTAACAAATGAATGACGTTCAACAGGGAGGAGGGGCTGGCGCAGATGTCAACAGCCACAGCAGAGAAGGCTGAGGCAGGTGCACTGTGGGACTTGGGGTGGATCCTGAGCCAAACCAACCAGCCATCAAAAGACATTTGTCCAGCCCAAGCAAGAGCAAGACCCCGTCTCTGTAAAAAATAGAAAAATTAGCCAGGTGTGGTGGTGCACGCCTGTAGTCCCAGCTACTCAGGAGGTTGAGGCAGGAGGATTGCTTGAGCCCAGGAGGTGGAGGCTGCTGTGAGTTGGGATCACGCCATGGCACTCCAGTCCCGGCAGAAAAAGCGAGACCCTGTCTCAGACAAACAAACAAACAAAAAGGCATTTGTGAGACAATCAAGTAAAATGCAGCAGGGTCTGATTATTGACTGGTAACTGGTTAGTTGGGTAATGAATTACGGTTATGTTCATTTAAAAAGCCCTTAACAGCCAGGGACACATACTGAAGCATGTATGGGTAGACAGATACAATGTTTGGGACTTGTTTTAAAATATATTAGCAAAAACAAAACAAAGTTTTTCGAAGAAGGGAGTAATGGGCGAAATGAGAATGGTGGAATATTGAAGGGTGGATCTCAAGGGGCTTTTTTATGCCGTTTCTTTTATTTTTGAAAATATTTAAGAGTTTTTATATCAAAAGTTAAAAAGAAAGAAGTTTCTCTTAGCTTTTTGCCAATGATCCTGACTACCTTGCTTTGCTTTTCAGAGCGACCGACTCCTCATCAAAGGGGGACGAATCATCAATGATGACCAGTCCTTTTACGCCGACGTCTACTTGGAAGATGGACTTATAAAGTGGGTTGACCCAACAGACCAGTTAAGACACCTGTCTCCCCAGGCTGCCTGGCTTAGATGGAAGGGGAGGCCGGTGTCCTGGCCCAGAGCACCTGTGCCATGGTCCTGTGTGTCAGGGATAGAGACCTCACAGAGATTTGGGGAGGTTCACACTGTGGGTGGGGAAGGGACTGGCATTTATTGGGCACCCGTCTGCACCAGGCTCTCTGCCACGCGGCAAGGCAGCATCTCATTTAACACGCTGAGCTGTGAAGTGCAGAGTGGACCCCTGTTTCATTGTTCTGGAAGCAGCGAGCCAGTGCAGCTAAGGGCTGGCCCCAATTACAGGGTGGGTTAGGGCAAGGCCTGGGTTCCACCCTAGAACAGCTAACTCAATTCATGGCTCTTTTTTCTTCTACCTGCCTGCAGTTTCTGGAATTGGGTTGAGGAGATGGGGGGAGAAAGGAGGAATGTATGGCTTCCAGACACAGCCTTGGCACCTAAAGAAAAGATCTGTTTCCTTTGCTTTCTTCCTGTTGGCTTCCTCTTCAGCTCCACTTATGACAACCCAGGTGTCTTAGTCTGCTCAGGCTGCCATAATAAAATGCCATGGGCTAGGTGGTTTAAACAACAGAAATTTTTTTCTTACGTTCCTGGAGGCTGCAAGTCCTGGATCAAGGTGCCATTGGGGTTGGTTTCTATTGGGGTCTCTCTCCTTGGTTTGCAGATGGTGCCTTCTCCCTGTACGTTTGCACAGCCAGCCGTCTCTGCGTACACAGCCCTGGTGTCTCTCTCTTCTTACAATGGCCACCTGTCTAATGGATTAGAGCCCTACTCTTATGACCCCTTTTAACCTTAAGTACCTCCTTAGAGGTCCCATCTCCAAAGACAGTCATGTGGTGGGGGGTGGGACTTCAACATGAATTTGGGGCCACAGTTTGTTCCACAACACCAGACAGTGGTTCCTGTGTGTCCTCCCACACCCGGCTAGCTGGTGATGGAGCAGTGCAGTTGCCTTCTCTGGAATGCCCCGGATTCACTTGCTGCTCGCCCTCTTCCCTGGGAATCTGGAAGAGGAGAGGAGGACACTGTCTCAGGTGGCAGCGTGGGTGGTTGGCACAGAAAAGAAAGGCATAGGGGACTCGGAGCTAGGTGCAGGTCAGGCAGGCATGGGTTCTATTAACAGCACCTTCCTGGGGCCCACATAGGCTTGGAGGGGAGGAGGAGGAGGAGCAGCATGGTGAGAGGAGGCTGTGGATTACTGGGAGCCTTGAAAGAGGCCGTATATGCAGAGTACCCAGTAAAGGGTGCTGCTCAGGACAGTGGAGCCCTTCCTGCTCCCATCTGGCCATCCCCAACTCTAGTCCCAGGCTGTCTTAGTCCACTTGCATTGCTAGAAAGGGAATACCTGGGGCTGGATAACCTACAAAGAATAGGGCCATATTTGGCTCGCAATTCTGCAGTCTGTGCAAGAAGCATGGGGCCGGCACGGCTTTAGGGAGGAAGAGGAGCAGGTGTCACATGGAGAAAGAGGGGCAAGAGTGGGAGGAGAGGGTGCTGTGCTCTGCCAAGCAGCTCTCCTGGTAGCTAACGGATGAGAAACCACTCATTGCCACCAGGCCTGGCGTGAGGCATCTGCCCCATGACCCAAACACCTCCCACCAGGCCCCACCCTGAACAGTGGGGATCATATTTCAACGTGAGATTTGGAGGTGCCAGACATCCCAACAGTATCAAAGGCCTTGACCACTTTGAGTCCAGCTCAGGCCTCTCAGGCCTCCCTTCCTCCAGCTCCATATCCTCCTCTTCTGTGGCTGGCTCTTCTGGCCAGGATGCAGGCCTGGGGCTCGTGGGGCTCCCAGGCTGCTCTCCCTGGGGACCTGTGCCCATGAGGCCCTGCCTGGAGTGCAACCCCCCCCCCGCCCTCCACTTTCCCCTCAACTCCTGCTTGTCTGGGCCCAGCTCATGCAATTCCTCCTCCAGGAAGCCTTCCCTGAGGGTGCCGAGTGCTTCCCTCTGTCCCTGCAGCCTTCCTCCTGCTGACCTGCCCTCCACCCGGACCTTGACTTGCTGCCTCTCCACCCTGGGCCCTTGCACCGTGCCTGGGACAGAGACAGTGCCCAGGAGTAGTGATTAAGGGAAGGTGTAGACAGATGAGTCTTGACTGTCACATGGTGAGGACACTGGTGTCAGCCACGGACAGACAGCCTGGAACCAGAAGGGGATAAAAGTAGGTTGGGGGCAGGGGAGTGTGGTGAGAGGTGTCCAAAAGTGAGGTTTTCTAACTAAACCACTGCTTAGACATGGAGAAAGCAGCTCTGGCGGGGGCACCTCTTTGTGTGGGCCTGTGGGGTTCTGAGCCGTGAGGGTAAAACGCAGCTCAGCTGTGTCCCGGGGCCACTGTTCACTCCCACGGCCACGTGCTGCCTGAAGTCCCACCAGGCCACTTCTACCACGTCCTCCCCTTAAACAGCTTTGTGATCCCAGGAGGCCTACAAATGGAACAAGGCCCTTGGTTGAGCTGCATTTATGAAGTGCCTGCTGTATGTCTGAGCACCTGGAGTCCTAGGACTGTGGCTAACCAGGCAGTTCAGGAAATGGGCAGTTTCCCTCAGTTCGGTATTTGCCAGCCCTGCTGAGTCAGAAACCCCGTTTTATGTGAAGCCCATGCTGGCAATGCTCTTCCTGCCTGGCGAAGCAGAGAGAGTGACGGTGCCTGGGGGCCGTGCGGGAGGCTTGGGGGCGTCCTGAGCAGGAGTCCTGTTGGCTGAATGTGTAGGCTTGGAAGCACAGGGCCGGGGGACCCCCGTGCTGGCCCCAGGGACCCCTGGCATGTGGGGGCACCGTTGTTTTCCTTCGCTTTAGTTAAGCCCCAAGAATCCTTTAATTTTGTGGCCATTTGCCAAGTTTTCCTAAAAGCTCTTTGGCTGCTATGATGCACTGAATTATGAGTCATTAAGTCTTCCAGCCAGCTCAGTCAGCACCCGTCAATGAAAGGTAGTCACTGGTTTCTGGGAGCCAGGGGTGGCGGTGTGGGGGGGGGCATCTGTCTAGTCCGCTGAGCCGCACTCCCTGTCTCCTCCCCCCACCCCCGCCCCCGCCACGCACAGTGCTGTTGAGCCCCAGTCGCTGGGGCGCTGGTCCATTGCGGGTCCCTTTCGCTGGCTTCCGGTGTGGCCAGAGTCTGCGCTCCTGTGTAAGGGAAGCAGGGAGGCAGCGGGGGGTGGGCAGAGCCCTGACGTTTCACTTGGGGAGACCTGGGCTTGGATCCGGGCCCATCGCTGGCTCGCTGTATGACCTTGGACAAGTCACCACACCTTCTGAGTTCCATCGTCCTCCTTTGCACAGTGGGACTACCGCCCACCTCACAGGGTTTAAGGCAGGAGATTAGAGGAGGTTTGTGGAGGGCTGTGACCACGCCTGAGATGAATGGGCTCCTAATTAGAGTACTTGTGGCCCCCCCAGCATGGCGACCGAGTCACAGGCTCTAATTAGACCGGCTGTGATTCCACGTTGCCAAAAGTATGTAAAGTACTCTAGAGTGACAAGCTACTCAGACAACACTTTGCCACTTGATGGATGCTGGTCTCACCTCTGTTGGGTTGAGCTCTGCCACCGCCTCCCCTGGAAGCCTTCCCAGATGACCAGGCTGGGGGGAGCGGCCTGCTGCATGCTCCCTGACCCCCTCTGCGTTCTTCCCACATGGCTTTCCTCCTCATTACACTGTGGCTTGTACCCCAGCCCTCTCCCCCAGGCAGGGCCCAGCCTGAGCTCTCCCTCTCTACCCTGGGCCTGTGAGAGCCTGGCTCAGAAGTGTTACCGAGTGGAAGTGAAGTTGCACAGGTGAAAGTCCCTTCCATCTGCCTCTTAAGAGCCCAAAGCCGTCTCTGTTGTGTGCCTGCAGACAAATGGGAGAGAACTTGATTGTTCCCGGTGGAGTGAAGGTTGTGGAGGCCAACGGGCGGATGGTGATTCCCGGAGGCATTGATGTCAACACCTACCTGCAGAAGCCCTGCCAGGGGATGACAGCGGCCGATGACTTCTTCCAAGGGACCAAGGCAGCACTGGTGGGCGGGACCACGATGATCAGTGAGTGGCGCTGTCCCTGGCCCTAGGGACCTAGGGTGTGAGTTTTCTTCTTCATCACTGGCATCACCACAAGTGCTTGGCATATTCCAGGCACTTGGCTCAGGATGAGACTAAAGTTGCATTTAGAGTTTTACAATGGAATTGATTTAAAGAAAAGTATTAAGTAAAGAAGGTGTGGATTATAGGTAGATAAAGCAAAAAAAAAAATGCTGCAATGTGCTGTGAAGATGACTAAAGTTTTGGCACTAGTGACGTCGGTATTATTATGACAGATGGGGAAATAGAGGCTCAGAGAGGTAAAGTAACTTGCCCAAGGTGCCACAGCTTAGAAGTGGTTGTATTCGTCAGTGTTGCTGCTGTAACACCATGGTAACACTGCGTAACAAACAGCTTCCAGATCTCAAGCAGTGCTTGTTTTTCCCACTCCGGGGTCTGCAGGAGTTGGGCTGGGGCCTGGAGTGGCTCTTCCCGGCTATAGGTTGGATTTGGGATGCCACGGATCTCCCATTCTGGTACCCATGACTCCCCAGCTGTTTTGTCCTGGCGGGTGGTGGAGTGCGGGAGGCTGGCCGAAGTTTGCCACTCCTCCCCTCTCCACCTCACTTTCATGTTGTGACTTCTACCCACCGCTGCTGGCCACTGTCACACAGCCAAGCGCAAAGTCACCAGGAGTATGCTCTGCCCCAGTGACCCTGGTGAGGTTGGGTCAGGAAGGAAAAACCGTGGACACGTCATACCAGTCTACCACAGTGGCCTGTCTGGGAAGCTGCCCATGCAGCCGGGGGGTGGTTTTGTGTTTTGTATGAATAGCTGCTTTTGCTTGGATTCCATTTTAATAAGGGATTTTAATTAAATAGGCAGCAGTTGATTGCAAATGTTTTTTTAACTATTAGGCTCTCCAATTGCAGGCGGCTTGTGAGCTGGCCCCAGCCCTGTCCGTCTCTGCCCCTCCTGCCAGTCCCTGTGGAAGTGCCCTCAGGGGGCAAGAGCCAGCCCCATATGGGCAAAGCTGGAGGGTCCATGATGCCCCAGCCCCCCTGAGCCAAGAGGGTGTGGCTTGGCTGCTGACCCCTCTTCCCAAGGTCAGCCCTTGGGTCTGCTGGCTGGAAAATTGGTTGGAGTCCAGGCTTGGGCCCAGGGCAGAATCCGGCCACCACGGCGTGAACCTGAGCGCGGCTGTTTGGGCCAGCACTCGGCCTCTCTGAGCCCCAGCGTCCTCATCTGTAACGTGGGCTTTAGGATAGGAGGCCCTAAGCTTGTGTGGACACATCCGTGAGATTCCCTAGTGTAGTGCGTGACACCTGAGAGTTCTGAGAAGTGGAGATGGAAGTTCTAGGCTCAGGAGACCCACACAGGGCAGGAACAGCACCCTGAGCAAGGAGCCAGGGTCCCTGGGATCTCCACTTGCTCCTTCCCCAACGCCCTGGGGAGTCCTGCCCTGTAGCCTCCCCTCCCCTCCTGTGCAGGGCAATTTTCAATGTACGTTTCAGCAACACCAAGAAGCTGTGAAAGAACCATGAGGACCGCAGTCAGGGGATCTGACGTGGGCCACCATCCCATTTCTCCATTCAGCAGGTGCTGATTAAAAGTCATGCTGCACCAGGCACTGTGCCAGGTGGACAAAAGCAGCAATGATGTTGTTCTCAAGGGGCTTGCCATCTCATAGGGAGTCCCTGATCACTCCCTGCGAGAGTCAGCCCGACAGGATGACAAAGTGTGACTAGTGCTATGAAAGAAAGGGGGTGCTTTGAACAGCAGAGCAGGGGCTCAGGGAAGCCTCCTCTGAAGAAGAAGCATTTGTACAGGGATCTGGATGAATTGGAATTAACTGGGTGAAGCAGGTGGAGGGCACCAGGAGGAAGGAACAGCCTGTGCAAAGGCCCTGTGGTGGGAGAATGCACCTCACACTCCAGAGGCTGCAGGAAGACCCACAGGTGGGGTGCAGAGACTGAAGGGTGGGCTCTCGTGAGGTGAGACTGAAAGGTGGGGGGGTGCTGGGCCTTGGCAGTCAAGGTGAGGACTTGCTCTTTTCATATGGGCAGCAGGTAGCCACTGAAGGAGTTTAAGCAGGGAGTGATGTGATCTACTTGCGTTTTGAAGAGACCAGGGTAGAGGGGCCCAGATGGGATGTGGCTGGGCCAGTGGGGAGGTGATCGCACAGTTCAGCTGAGTGGTGCGGGTGGCTTGGCCATGGAGGGGACAGAGTAGACAGCTCCAGGGACATGGAGGGGACGGGTCCATAGTACTTGGCAATGGATTGGATGGCAGGTATGCGAGGGAAAGGAAATGCCAGGGGCTACCCCGTGGCTTCTGGCTTGGGGAGCTGTCAGGTGGTGATATTGGGGGGCAGATTTGCAAGTGGGATGGGGGAGAGGACACTATTGCATGAGGTTCTGAACATTTTGATTTTAAGGCGCTTTCAGTCATCCCAGTGGAGAGGTCAAGGGCCCAGCTAGGTTCAGAGTTCCATAGCTCAGAGGAAGTGGCCATTTTAACAAGCGGGTGCAGGGAAAGAAAAGTTCCAGGACCGAGGCTGAAGGGGTTCAGTCACTTCGTGGACAAGTAGAGGATGCAGCGTGCTCAGGGACATCGAGAAGCAGCAGCCAGAGAAGGACAGAAAGCTGGAAAAAGCCAGCTGGTTGTGTGGCCACGCACGCGGGAGTGAGTTTAAGGAAGGAGACAGTGACTCCTTGTGCCACGAGTGGCCGAGATAGTGAGGGTGGCATGCTTGCATTAGACCTGGAGACGTGAGGGTCACATTAGCAAAGGCTGACACTGCGGTAGACGGAGGAGTGAGGGGGACGAGGGAGCGGAGACTGCCATTCATGGCGCGTGGCTGTGGCGAGCGGGCGCGCAGAGAGACCGCTGCAGGGATCTGTAAGGTCAAGTGAGGTTGGAAGGACAGGAGGCTCCCCCTTCTGAGCTATGTTACATTTGAGATTTTATTTGAAAAATGGGTGTTGAAGGTAACTTGTTTAATCTCTAAGGTTCTTTTCATCGTGACATTCTGTGCTTTGGGAGGCAGCGTGGAACCCTGGGTAAGATTTTGGCAGGTCTCAGGGAATCTTCTCCCCTCTGCTTACCAAATGTGTGACCTTGGACAGGTGCCTTACCCTGTCTGAGCCTCAGTTTTTTCATCTGCAAAGTGGGGATATTAATACTCACATCACAGGATGGTTGTGAGGATTAAATGAGGTAATTTACATAAAGCCTCGGTGGCAGTGTCTGACACACAGCGTTGGATGAATAGTTGTGCTGCTGCTGCTGCTGACGATGGTGGTGACGATGGTGGTGATTACTGAAGACGGTGGTGATGATGTCACTGCTGATGCTATGGTTAGTGATGGTGACAGTGATGGTGGGAGTGATGATGGAAAGCACGGTGATGATGGTGACGGTGGTGGTGATGTGGCTGCCACTGGAACGCTTGGGCCCTAAGCATCGTGACACGCATTTCTCTGTCCCAGTTGACCATGTTGTTCCCGAGCCGGGGTCCAGCCTGCTGACCTCCTTCGAGAAGTGGCATGAAGCAGCTGACACCAAATCCTGCTGTGACTACTCCCTGCACGTGGACATCACAAGCTGGTACGATGGCGTTCGGGAGGAGCTGGAGGTGCTGGTCCAGGACAAAGGTCAGTCACAGCCCCAGGAGGAGGCTTTGCAGTCCCTGGTTCCTGGGTAGATCCACAGATTATGTGGAGCGAAAAATCCCTTTACCTGCATCTGCTCTGAGCGGTTATGAGCTTGCACTGCCACATAAGCAATGAAGAAACGGGCCACTCCTTCTACAGTCTGTCCTCTCCTTGAAGCCCCCTGGAGGTGTCCCTTGCTCACAGAAGTGGGCCCAGTTTCCACAGCTTGGCGTGCGAGGCCCTCTCGGATCTAGCCTCACTCTTCTTCCTCTGCTGCAACCTGTCCTGGGGACTTGCTGTCCTGGTTGCTGTCCCTGAAACCTGCGACGCTGTGGGGCCTTTGCTCATGCAGTTCCCTGGCTGGGAATGCCCTTTCTCCTCTGCCCGCCAGATGCCACTCTCTCTCCTTCAAGACCCAGCTCGGCCAGCACCTTCTTCCATGCCCCATTCGGAACTGCTGCATTCTTTGAATACCAAAGCCAGTTACTGGGGATGCTTTAGGGGTACTTCTTCCATTGTGCTTGCATTGTGGGATGTTGGTTGTCTGGCTCTTCTGTTAAGCCCCAAGCTCTGTTGGGGCGGGGGGACCATGTCTATATATCTCTGCCCCCCACCTTGGCTCCTCTGTGTCTGGGTTCACTCCAGGTGTCCCTGCGCAGTGTGGACGCCGTGCACTGTGCCCTGTGTTGAATGAGGTCAGCTGAACACAGCGCACAAAGGAAGTGAAGGGCGGCAGAGCAGACGGAATGGGCAGGGCGCGGGAGCTCAGTCCAGAAAGGGGCGGGCGGGGGCTCCCTAGACGGAGGTGCTCCACGGAGAGTGAGGTTGTGTTTGCGATTTTTAAAATACACACGCTATGTTTCTCTTTATAAAGGTATCATCATCCCCAATATTTGAAAAGCCAGAAAATAGAAGGAAAAAAAATTCTTTCCCCTGGTTCTCTCTGCAGTGACAATTTACCCTTTGTGGAAAGGATAAGGCCACGTCCCCGTCTCTAGAGGCACTTCTCCCTGTGCTTCTGCGTGATAGCTGGTGTTTGCAGCCCTTCTTTTTCAGTTGACATTTCATGAGTGACACGATTCTTCATCAGTAACTTTTTAATGGCTCATCATATACAATGTAATTGTTAATTTGCTCAATGATATTCTTTTTGAGGGGCATTTAGGTTTTCTGTTTGCTTTATTATAAATTGTGTTATAATGAACATCTTTGTATATAAATGTTTGTTTGCATATCTACTATTCTTTCTTAGATTTTCAGAAATGGAATTAGGAGATCAAAAGTTTTAGCATTTTTCAAGACCATGCCTCTTACTGCCAAAGCGGCTTCCTGAGAGAGGCATCCACTTGAGCGCCCACAGTCCCGGGTCGGAATCTCCAGCCCTGCGTGTTTCCTCTAGTGCGCCGTGCTGCTTCTGTGAAATCCTTGCTAATTCCATGGGTTAAGGGCATTCTACTGTTGTTGCTTTCATTGTAGTTCTTTAATTACAAAGTACGTTACCATTTTGCATATATTTTTCCTTACATGAATGTCCGATTGTATTCTTTGCCCATTGATCAATTTGGATCGTCATATGTCTGTTTAACATCAGGAAGGCCTCACCTTCCGTCGCAGTTGCTGTGAATCACGCCACAACCACACACAGAGTCATAATCCAAGGCCGTTGTCAATTTCGTATCTTCCTTTTCTCACCTAAGATTAAGTCCTGAGCAGTTTTCCACATCACTCCACGGGCTTCACACCGGTTTGACAGCCTAACAGTGGATGTGGACGGGAGGGTCAGGGTGGATACTGGGATTTCGGAACTGTCAGTTCGAACAGTGCTCACAGCTGAGGGCCATCTGCCTGCAGCTGTCCCAGACTCTGGGGGACAGATCCTTCCTTCCTGAAGTGGAGGTCTTGGGAATTCATTGCGGCACCCACCGCGGGCCATTCCGGTTCTTTGCCATCTCAAATGGTGTGGTGGGAGGACGTCTGTGTGGAGACATTGGGCTTGCTGTGCCAGCTCTGAGCGGATGCTGGGCGCTCCTGCCTCCATGAGGGGCGCAGTCCGGGTCGGGGACGAGCACCAGCCTGCCCCGCTGACTCACACCAGTAGCACAAGTTGCTGGCTCTGTCTCTCACTTGGTTCCATCTTCCAAGACTGGCACTCTGTCTTTCTTGCTTTTATGTACACGTGTGCAGTCAGGCAACTTCATCAGTGTCACATGCCTCACAGGAAGCAGCAAGACGTGGGAAGACCCCAGCAGCCAGATGGCCTGGGTTCAGACCTCACCTCTCCCATCTCCTGGCTGTGTGGCCCCGGACAAGTCCCCCTACTGGCCCCTCTGAGGCTCGCTCATGGCCCCTCGTCCACAGCTCGAATCTATCCTTAGACCACTCAATTCCTGGCTTATTTTAGAAATCTCAAGGCACAAGATGAAATTATTATAGAACAGGCTAGTTCTGAGGCTCTGTGTGGACTTGGCAGCGGAGAGTGACTGTCCCTCAAGATGGAATTTATTGTAATAAATCACTGATAAGGGAGTTCTGCCTATGATGTCTAAGCCACAGACCCCAAACACTATTAATAAAAATTATTGGTTTTGTTGAATGTCAGCAGCACTTCAGTCTCAAAATAGAAACCTTAATTTAGAAACTGTTGAAAGGAGGAGAAAAACCACATTGTACTGCAGAGGAAAGGAACTCACATTGGCCGAGTGCTTCCTGCGGGTCAAGCTGTTGGTTATTTTTCACATAACAGCAATGCAAGGGCATTATATAAAGAGTATAAAGGGTATTATTCCTCTTTTTGCATGAACTTTCTGGATCTTTCTTCCAGAAATCTCACTGCCTCTTTATCACATTGCGCTGTGTATCAGCTAATGCTAGCTGCGTAACAAACTATCCAGACCTCGGGTTTATAATATAGTCAATAGTCAGCATTCTGTTGGTTGGCAGCTTGGACTAGGCTCAGTTGAGCAGCCTTCTGCAGGTCTTGCCTGGGCTCACTGTGACTTTTGGGCCTCAGCTGGGATGGCTGGGGAGCTCATGAGTGATCTTTTATCCTCCAACAGCTCTGTGGGACTTCTTCCCATGGTGGCAGTGTTCCAACAGGGTGAGCATAGATGCTGAAAGACCTCTTGAAGCTTAAGCTTGGAACTTGTGCACATCATTCCAATTGCATCCTGTTGGCCAAGGCAAGTCAAAAGACCAGCCCAGGTTCAAGGGATGGGGAAAGAGACTCCATCTCTTGACAGGAGGAACCTCAAAGAATTTGTGACCATTTAATGTACTATAATGCCTCATTCTGGCCACAAATATTTATATTCCTCCCATGTGCAAAATACTCATCCTCTCCCTGCAACCATAAAAGTTTCATCCAATTACACCATAAGGCTCAAAGTCCAGTGTCTCATTGTCAGCGTTACCATAGGATGCAGATGAGGCTGTTTGGGTGTGGCTTCTCCTAATCCAAACACCTGTGAGCTAAAAAGGTTTTAAGTGATGTGTGCTACCCACACGCGGCCGACATACACTGTGGGACAGTGACAGAATAACCACGGTAAACACATTCATCTAAAAGGAGAAAAAGTGGGCGGTACCCAGTTGTGACTCCTTAGAAGTTCTGGGACGCAGCTGGGCACATCCTACCACATCCACCGGCACTGGGAGCGGGAGATTTCCCTCAGCAAGGCCCAGCTTTCTCTCTGGGAGTCGTGCCCAAGTTCAAGGGGTTGGCAAACTGCACATAGCTTATGGGCCAAGTCTGGCCTGTGGCCTGTTCACATATTGCGCTTGAGCTAAGAATGTTTTTTACATTCTTAAAGGCTTTAAAAAACGAAGCAAACAACAACAACAAAGAACAACATGTGACAGAAACTGTATGTGGCCCACAAAACCTAAAACATGTACTAACCTAGTCCTTTACCAAAAGAGTCCCCTGCACTAGGCCATTGTTTTGCATAGCGCAGGTTCCACTCTTTTGGTTTGACACTTTGAGATATAGTTTCTTTTCAAAAAAAAACAAAAAAACCAAAAGGCCCACATTTGGCACTGAGTAACTTTCTCGACTTTTCCCTACACATAGGAAGCTGTCAGACAGAGAGCCCCTTTTCATTTTGAACCATCTCAATCTCTTTTAGTCAAAGGTGGTACAACTTTCTTAAAAACGTTGTGGGTTTCCAGTGTATCAGTGTATCAGTAGTTTCCAGTGTATCTAGTCTACTGAGCAGATTTTTTGTGAGACAAGCGTATTTTAGGTGACTGTCCGTGTGCTGTGCGACATGCCTTTAAGATTCTTAGAAGCCCTTTTGTCTAGCTGAGGAAGTTTCCTGGGTGGCACCAACTTAGATTTTGCTGAGGTCACAGCCAAGAGATACAGATATATCCCTGATGTGATCTTTTCCCTGAGGCCATTTTTCACTTTGAGAATTTTGTAGGCAGTCACGAGCAGAAATGAGAAACAATTTCATTTTCCAGTCCAGTGAATCATGGGCCTTCTGCGTGTCTGCTAAGCTCTGTTTGCAGACTGAACACCTCCTTCTTTATCTCTTTCTCTGTTCCTTTCCCATCTCTTTCTTCTTGTACCTCATCATATAGAGCATTAAGAAGGCAATTGACACTTTCAGCATTCATGGAAATCATCTCAGCTAGATTCAGAAGTTCTCGGGGTACATTTTGTTTCAAGTTCCCATAAGTGACTTTTTCTAATTATTTGACCCATTAATATGGGTCTTCCTTTTTAGACTCTGCTAAGAGTTAACTGACTGTTTTCCACCTTTTGCTAATTGCTTCCTCCCTACTCTTCCAACCTCTACTCACCAGTCAATCCCAAAGTCAGGGTTGCATGTTGCAGGTTTTGGCCATGCAGCATCCAACCTCTAGGTACCAATTTCTGCATTAATTAGCCTGTGCTGTATAAAATAAAAACCACTAAAAAAATCTAGTGGCTTAAAACAGCAACTGTTAAGACCACAGTGAATACCATCGCACATCCATTGGGATGATGGCCATACCAACAAAAACAAGACCAGAAAATAGCAAGTGTTAGTGGGGACGTGGAGATCTGGGAGCCCTTGCGCACTGTTGATGGGATGTGAAACGGTGCCGCTGCTGTGGACACCAGTGTGGAGGCTCCTCAACACATTGGAAACAGAACTACCCTACGATCCAGCAATTCCACCGCTGGTTATGTACCCGGAAGAATTGAAAGCAGGGGCTCAAAGAGATATTTGCATACGCATGCTCATAGCAGCATTATTTGCAGTAGCTAAAGGATGGAAGTAACCCAAGCATTTGCTGACAGATGAATAGATAAACAAAATGAGGCATATCCATGCAATGGAATACTGTTCAGCCTTAAGGAGAAGGAAATTCTTACACATGCTACACATGGAGGACATCATACTAAGTGAAATAAGCTGGTCACAAAGGACAGATACTGAGTGGTTCCATTGACATGAGATACCTAGAGCGGTCGCATTTCTAGAGACAAAGTCGCACGATGGTTGTCGGGAGTTTGGGGGTGCTATTGTTTAGTGGGGACGGAGCTTCCGTTTTACAATATGAACAAGTCCTGGAGATGGTTGCACAAGGACATGAATATACTTAATGCTGAACTGTACAGTTAAAAATGGTTAAAATGGTACATTTTGTGTTACGTGTATTTTACCACAAATAATAAAAAACAGCAATTGTTGATTTCCTCCTAACCCTGTGAGCAGGCGCGTCGGCCTGGGCTCAGCTGGGCACTTCTGCTGTTTGCTCCCGGCTCACTCCTGCCTCGGGCCTGCCCGGGATGGCTGGAGCGGCCAGGAGGGCTCTCCCCACGATCCTCTCCCTGCCCGCGGGGGCATCTTCATGGTTTGGTTCCCAGGCGTGAGGGTAGAAGCTATAAGTCCTCTTGAGGTTCCGGCTTGGAACTTGTGTAGTGTGACATCTGCTTCTTTATTCACAAGACCAGCCAGATTCAGGGAGTGGGGAAATGGACTCTGCCTCTTGATGGAGATTGCTGCAAGAATTCCGTAAATTTAAAAAAAATTTACCAGCCTGTTCAATCTCTTCCTTGCACCCATCTCTATGTGAAATCATCTTACTGATTTGTTTATTGCTTGCCATGCCCACTTCAATTTAGACAAGGATCCTTTATGCCTTGTTCACAGCTATATCCCTACTTCTGGAATAGTGTTTGTGCATAGTAAATACTCAGTAAATATTTGATCAGGGAGGAGATGAACATTCTATGAAAAAGGGCTTCTGGGTCCAATAAGTTTGGGAAATGCTCCTTGTTTAATTTCTTCTTAAATATTCTTAATGCACGTCACCGTGTTGAAATTCGGGAGAAGGCCTGCAGTAATGAAACTTGTTTATTGTTGATGAATCCAGTTTTTCTTCATCCAGATGAAGATCTCAGCATCCCTGTGCTTGACTGCAAACCACACAAGTCCTCCAGAGCTGGGCTAAGCCAAAGGAAGCACTTTTGCTTCAGTGGTAGCTGTGTGTGTGTGTGTGTGTGTGTGTGTGTGTGTGTGTGTCCAAGCTCCCATGGGAGAGTCTCTTCCCTCACTCATCTCTGCTTTCCCCCCGAGCCAGCTCTATTCTCTTAGCCGAGGCCTGCGTTCTCCGCTGCCTTGGTCCTCACGGCAGAATGCAGAAGCCCACACTCTTTCTGGATGTGCATCGCTGCTTCAGAGGTCGGCCAGGGGTCCTTTGGTATCTATTGGACTCAGTTCCTCATGCTGGTTCAGTTTAGTATCTGTCAGGTGCCCAGCCCTGGACTGTGGTCTAGGGTCACATTGTATGAGCATGGCTGTTTCCAAGGTTACTGGGTGGAAAGGGGAAAAGGGAAGTTGCTAGAAGTTATGCAAGTTCTGAGAACTGAAGGGTATTATAGAATAAATAGGGTGACAACCCAATTCGTGTTCCATACAGTCGGCTGGAACTCGTGTTCCATGGACCCTCCTTGGAAAAAACGTGTGATGATGGCCTTTGAAAATCTGGGGGTCTTTATGACTGTCAGGGCCTACTGTGCTTCCTGAGGCTGTAGCCGAATTATCCGGCCAGAAGTATGAAAACATTTACAACTCTCGATATGTATTGCTAAATTGGTTTTCTATGTATTGCAAAATGTGCCAATCTGAGTCTCATTTTGAGGCATATTCACTAGCATTGGACAATAAATTTTAAAATACGGTGTAATATTGAGGTTTTAATTATAATTACTTTGATTACAAATAAGACCAAATCTTATCTTTATTAGTTAGCCATTTGCTTTTTCTTAAATTGTCTAACAATTCTGCTCGTCTTTGTTGTTTTTTGTTTCTTGGTTTTTATTTTAATCCTTTTAAATATAAAATAGAACATAGATACAGAAAACCACACGGACCAAATGTGTGGCTTTATGAATTATTATGAGATTATCCCACTCAGGCAAAAAATGGAATTTTGCCAACCACCCCTGCAGACTCTTTCTTGGGCCCTGTTGCAGTCACAAGCCCCTCCTCCTCCTCAAAGTAATCACTGATGGATGTTCTTTAAATAGGATTTTAAAAAATCCTTTGTTAAATTTGTTGCAGATATGTTAACGATGTTGGCTGTTTGCTTTTTATTTTGCGTTTTTAAGAATGAACTCACAGAAGATTTCCATTGATAGCAAGTCAAACCTATCGTGACTTTGCATGGTAGCTTTTAATTTGGGATAGCTTTACCCTGCTCCGTCCCTCCTTGGCGACCAGTTCTAGGGGTATATTTATTAATTCTACCACTTTTTTTCTAATTCATTATTTCTATTCCTGTCTGTACTGTTTACTTCTAATTCCTGGTGCATTTTCATTTGTTCTTTTAAGATTGCGTGTTGTGAGAGCTTATTTGATTCATAGACTCTTTCCCATCCCTTTAAAACAATAAAGTGTTTAAGGCTATGAATTTACCTCTCAGTATGGTGTTACCTGTTTTCCCATTGGTATTTTTTCTGTGTCTATAAACTGAGTTTTGGTTTTTGTATTTTTTAAAGAAGTTTACCTCTATAAGGAATCTATTAATTGTCATATTGTTTTTATTTAAATCTACTTGATAAATTAGAGACTGATATTTTTAGGTTAGTCTCTGAATACAATTTTAAAAATTCTCCCAATCTTTTGGGGAAAAAAATTTATTGCCATAGTTTTCTACAAAAGAAAAAAGATTTTTGGCTTGTCTTCACTATTGCTTAGTGTAAAAAAAACTGAATCCCATGTAATACTTTTGCTTTAAATACTTTTTTTCTTATCCAAACATTTCCTGATTCCATTAGGAAACCTCACTTGCACAGCTCATGTTACAAATGTGCAAGACAAAATGATACGTAAGATGTGGTGTCTGTCCTCAGACAACTTGAAGGTGAATCAGGGAAAAGGCTGCCCCCTCCCATTGCCTCCTGCCCCTGGCCTGCCCGTGTGCTGTGTGGTCAAGTCCGACGTGTGACCTTGCCGAGTCCCCACTCCCTCGTTCCGTCCCTGCAGCGACTTTCTTGGCTGGGGCGGAGCCTCAGCTCGTCTGCCAGGTGCCTCGGCACCCCCACCTGCCTCCGTGTCTCCTTGCCGTTCCGCACAGCTTCCGGGTAGTGCTCCTGCCACAACGGACTGATCATGCCGCTCCCTTGCTTTAAAAGCAGCACATGCTTTCCTAGAGAGAGGTGTTGGGTGCACGACATTATGAACATGCTAACTGCCACGGCGTGGGCAGCTGCAGCTGGTTGTGATGGTGAATTTTATGTTATGTGTATTATGGCACAATTTTCAACAAGTGGGATGAGAACAGCTCATGCATCAGGATGCTTTCTAGGAAATGCACAACTTGTGTCCATTCGTCTTCCTCGTCGTCCGTGCCCACGGGCACCCCTCCCTCTCAGCCTGGGGACTCCCCTTCTCCTTCACCCCCCTCCTCCTTCACCTTCAGATCCAGGTTAGTTGTGACTTTCCCCAGAAGCTTCCCGTGACTCCCGCCCACACCCCTGGACTGCGTTAGGTGTCCCCACTGTGAATTCTGACGGCACCTTTTCTCCTGGGCTACCACTCTGCACTGCCATCCTTGATTTACTGAAGGACATGGTTCTTTTTTCTTAAGCGTATTTTTCTGTTCTCCTTTTTATCTTGAAACAGGCGTCAATTCCTTCCAAGTCTACATGGCCTATAAGGATCTCTACCAAATGTCCGACAGCCAGGTAGGTCCCCTGTCTCCTCTGCGTCCTGCAGGACTGGGCCAGTGTTGTCAGTTGAGGCGGCCCAGGGCAGGGGAGATGGAGAGAACTGGCAGGGAGTGCTCTGGGCTCAAGTCCCAGCTCTGGCACCGAATTGATGTGTGACCTTGTGTCCGTCATTGCCCCTCCTGGGCTTTTGTTCCTCTCTGACTATTGGAGTGGGGTGCCGCAGGGTCCCTAGCATGGTGGCTCCCCAACCCTGCTTGTCTTCAGCATCATGTGGGGAGCTCATCCGAAATACAGCTTCTTAGAACACATTGCAGACATCAGCAGCCCGCACTTCCCGAAAGCTCTGCGGCGGGTTCTGGGGTTCAGGCAGTGCTAGGAACCATTTTGTCAGCTCTGACACAGGTGAGAGCCCTGGCCTTCCCTTGTGCCAACTGCAAGATGTTAGGCAAGTCACCTCCTTTCTCAGTTTTCTCATCTGTAAGATGTAAAATCTCTGGCCCTGCCCATCTCAAACAGTTGTCAGGTAGGTTCAAGGAACTAGGGAAGGTGATGGTGTCAGTTGTTCTCCAGGTGTAGAGTTGCACCTGGCCTTCTTACACCACTGGGTCTCCTGTGCTGTTTTCTTGTCACTCCCCCACCCCTACTTGCTAGTGTGGTGGAGAGGCTAGGAGGCTAGAGCCAGGCTGTGTGGCTGCAAGCCCTGGCTGTACTAGTAGCTTGCTGTGCAGTCAGGGGTGGTTTTCCCAACCTCTCTGTGCCTTAGGCTTATAGAGCACTTGCCTCATAGAGGTTGTCAGAGGATTGAAAGATTCAATACGAGTAAGGTTCTAGGGCAGGGCCTGGCACAGAGTGGGTGCCATGTGGGTGTTAGTGAGCGGTTACTGGTTATTACCAGGGAATTGGTGGGCAGTGGGAGAATCACTCCACGTCCTGCCTCTCAAATAAACACTTGGGGTATAGAAAACAATTCGCCCCAAGGTGCCCTGCAGGACATCAGCAATCAGCAAAAGGCATTTGAAAAACTGAAAATTGGTTCAGTTTCATGGAAAAAAGTAGCATGTGATGTGTAGTCATGTGACGTGCAGGCATAATCATGATTTCACCTATCTCGTCCTAGCCACCAAAGCCCAGGCATGGGTGGAATCAAGTGGTCTTTGGGTGTGGGCTCCCAAATGTGCCCTCAGGTGCCCCCCGTTTGCTGTCTACGTCTGAAAGCTCACACCCCGGGGTGTTGTCTGGTGTGCATGCAGAACAGTTAGGATTCCAGTGTTCCTGAGGAGAGAGCTTGGTGGCTTTGGTCCTCACTAGATGAAATGCCTGATTGTTGATTCTTCCCGGGTAGGAAGAGGACATCGGGCAGTGGACAGCCCCTGTCCTGGCCAGCTGAGATGGTGATGGGCATGGCATATGTTGCCTGAGTATCACAGTTACGGGCTCCCCCACCCCACTGTAGTCTGTAAAATGACATGGGTTCAGTTTTTTGTAAAGGTGTCCTCTGCTGTGGCCTATGAGTGGCTATAGTACAAGTTTAGCAGATTTGGCTACAAAATTTCAATAAAGCTAAAAGTGACTTCTCAGCACCACAACTGCAGGTGTTTCAAAGGAGTGAAGTGAAAAAGAACGCAAAAGGCACAGACAGGCGCTGTGACCATGGGTGTAGTCACACCCTGGCATGACTTGGATCAGTTCTGCCCTCCCCTACCCAGCTCCTGCTTTTGGATCTGGAGCGTGTCGTGGCCAAGGATGATCCTTTCCTCGTCTGGACTGCGGAGCGGCATGTTTCACCAGTACGAACAGAGCAGCCGCGTCGCGTCTGCGGGCCGGCGGGCTGGCGGTGTGCGCAGAGACCAGTCTCCGTCCGCACACGGCTGCCACGTGCTTGTCTCACACCGGCCCCTGTCCATCTCTCCTCAGCTCTATGAAGCTTTCACCTTCCTCAAGGGGCTGGGAGCTGTGATTTTGGTCCACGCCGAAAATGGAGATTTGATAGCTCAGGTGAGCGGTGCGAATTTCCTCCCCTTCCGCCTGGGCCTGCTGCTTGTTGCCAAGGGAATGGGCGGAGGGCGCTGGTTGGCAGGTGACTAGGCAGTGCAGCGTGGAGGCGGGAACTGGGTGTTGCACCAGACACAGCAGGCGAGAGCCACTCATACACCTTTGGCCGGCCGCACTGCTTCCGGAGTCTGCTTCCTCACCTGTGCGATGGGGTGACATAACCCCCTCCGCACCTTGAAGGGTCTGCACACGGACAAACTCGAATTGAATGAGAATGCTTTGCACGCCTGGGGCTTCGAGGGGCGGAGCGCACGGCAGCCGATTCTGCGCCTTGTCTCCCAGCCTCCTCATCTTCCAGCCACGTGACCTTGGGCAAGGAACATTACCCCACAAAGACTCTCATTGTCATCCCAAAACACCTACCCGGCAGTGTTGTTGTGAGGATCAAAGGATAACACCTGCTGTGCCTCCTGAAAGTTCCTGTGTTGAAAATTTTATCCCCAGATTCATAGGTTAATGGTGTTTGGAGCTGGGAGCCTTGGGAGGTGATTGGGGTTAGATGAGGTCAGGAGCATGGGGCCCTCAGGATGGGATTGGTGACTTTATAAGGAGAGGAAGGGAGGCCCTCGCGAGATTCCGGCCCCTTGGTATTGGATTTCCCAGTCCCCAGATCCATTAGAAACAAATCTCTTGTCTGTATAAACTACCCAGTCTGTGGCATCCTGAGAAAGCACACTAGGGCGTCGTGTCTGTGAGGTTCGGTGTCTGACACACAGCAGCTGCCGCTGTGCAGATGTTTTGGACAGGATGAGACATGAGCACAGTTTGAGCCTTCTGGCTGTGGGGTAGAGAACTTGGGGGCAAAGAACGAAGTCAGGGTGACCAGCCAGGTTCTACTCCAGCAATTCACATAAGAGACGAAGAGAGGAGGCAGAGAACAGAGAGGTGAGAGAGATAGGAAGGAAGCCCCATTTACAGGACTCCTGGATGGATTGTGGGGGGAAGAGGAGGAGCAAGTCGGGTGGCCTCTGGGTCTCTGATGCAGAGGCACGGATTGACCACCAGGCCACATCGTCAAGACCAGGCATATAGGGGAAGGTTTGGATGCAGCTGTAATGGTAGTTAATGCCAGGCACAATGTGAAGGACTGCATAGATTGATACTCATGAATTCTAATCACGAATTAAATTTAATTATCCCCACTTTATAGGTAGGGAAACTGAGGCTCGGCTGTGAATAACGTGCTCCCTGTCACATGGGGCAGTAGAGCTGGGATGTTAGCTAGTTCCCACTGGTTCTGAAGCACAGGGAAAAAGCAGAGTGATGGTTAAGTGCTTGAGGTCTGAGGCTTCACCATTAGTAAGGTTCAGCTTTACTTCTTATCTGTGTCCTTGCAGTTACTCTGCGAAACTCTTTAGAATTCAAAGTAAAAAATAAACAGTGCCTCAGTTTCATAATGTAGTAGAATTCTGTTCATTGATAACAGATTGCTGAGTCCAGTCCTCACTGAAGAAGAAGGGATCACACAGGAATGCCGGGAGGTGAGATCACCGGCACCATATCCGAAACTGCCCACCAGAATGTCTTCACTTCCCTGTGATTGCTGCCCCGCTCACATGCGGAATGTAATCCCTGCCCCCCCCGAGTCTCCAAAATCTCATCTCACGACAGCATTATCTCAGAGCCTGGGGACCTCATCATCTGAGTGTAGGGGTGTAGGCGTGGATGCGGCTCCTTGGTCGTACTTCCTGCAGTCGTAGGTCTGTGACACTAAAGCAGGCGGGTTCCCGCCCTCACCCTCCCAACACACTGTCTGACAGTGGGTTGCGGGAAGACACTCCTGTTCAACCAGGGGCAAGTAGAAGACATCGAGGAGTCACGGGCTCTTGGCGACTCTGAAGCACAGCTGGGCAGATGTGAGGTCTGAGAACAATCCCCCTGGTTCTTGGCTCCCCCTTCTGGGCTCTTGGTTCCATCCTCTGAGTTGTTCATCCTTTTTCATGAAAGGTAGCATGTGTTTGCAACTGACAAGTTTCCTCAGCCTGCCTTCTGCCCAGTAGAACTTTGGGAATCCAACTTCCTCCATTGATGTCATATGCCTTTGTCCCATTCAGTCTGATCTGCCCGTGTGTCGCTAAAGCAATCTCCCGAAGGCTTTGTAGGGCTCCTGTGAGTCCCACCCGGGCTGATGCCATTGCACAAAAGACAGGCACAGCTTTCCTGCGGGGGGCCTTCCGCCCTTCAGCAGGAGAGCTGAGGGGCATCCGTGCGCTTCCCGGAGGCTCTGCTGTCTGACTGGGAGCATCCACAGGCACATCTCTTTAAAGGGCCTTTTTTGGTGACAAATAATACTGGGACGCACCACTCCTTCTCTGAGTTCTTAGCTAAAGTTTGTAAAGTTGCACCGCTAGTTTTATCTGGGAGTGTTTTGGGTGTGAGATTTGTTCAGAAGCCATTTCTTAATTTTATATCTTTGTTCTTTGGAGAGACTGAAAATTTTCAAAACCGTCATGCTCTGGCTTTTTCTTTAACAGTCCTTCCCTCAGTTTCTCTCCCCGCAACACACTCTACTATAAGCAGTGAGAAGAAACCAGGTGGTACCTTCCGTGCTTTGCTGGGGAATCTCGGCTGGACCTGCCACTTCACTAGGCCTAATCTCTGCTTTCTGGCTGCAGGCGAGAGTGTTGCTGAGCTTTCTGCCGCTCCTTAGCAAGGTGCCCCTCCAGTTTCCAGAGGCACGTTCCTCATTTCCTGTGCATGTCACCGGCGATGTCCTCACAGGCTGTTTCCAATAACCATCTATTCAAGGCAATTGAATACGCTCCTTCAGAGTTCTTCCTTCCTTTACTGCCCAGTTCCAAAGCCACTTCCACAAATTTAGGTAACTTTTATGGTAGCACCCTACTTCTGTCACCAAAATCTGTGTTAGTTATCTATGACTGCGTGGCACGTTACCCCAAAACTCAGAATCTTAAGACAACAAGCAATTATTTTGTCATGGTCCTGTGACTCAGGAATTTGGGTGTGGCTTGGCTGGCCCCTCTGGCTCAGGGTCTCCCAGGCTGCAGCGAGGGTGTCAGGTGGAGCTGGGGTCATCTCAAGGCTGGGGACAGGCAGGATTGACTTCCAGCGTCACTCAGGTGGTTGTTTTCAGGATTCGGTTCCTTGCGGGCCATCAGACTGATGGCCTGTGCTCTTTGCTGGTTGGTGGCTAGAGGCCTCTGTTGGTTCCTTGCCATGTGGGCAGCTGCAGCGTGGCGCTGGCCTCCTTCAGAGTGACAAGCCAAAGGGCAGGAGAGGGTGGGCCAGGTGGAAGCTGGAGTCGCTGTGACCTCACCTCACAGGAGATGTCCCGTCTCTCTTGTTGTGTTCTGCTCATTAGAAGCAAGGCGCTGGATCCAGCCCACGCTCCGGGGGAGGGGATTGCGTGCGGGTGTGACAGCCAGGAGGCGGAGTGCCCGCAGTCATTTAGAAGTGCCTACCACACCACTCATGCCTAAGGCCCCGCTGGTTTTAAACTTCACAAAAATGGAGCCATGCGGTGTGTCCGCTTTTACGTCTGGCTTCATCCACTCACACCCAGGTGTGTGCAATTCATCCCTGTTGTCAGGTGCAGCAATAGCTTCCTCCGTGTGGAATTCCACTGTGTGAATATGTCACAATTTATTCCCCAGTTGTTGGATTATTGGAAGTTTCAAATTTGGGACTTGCGTGTTTGAAGCGTCTGTGCACGTGCCTGCCCATTCTGTTGTCACACATGCGCTCACGTGTCTGTCCGCATGCACCGAGGGGTGAGCCGGCCGGCCGCGGGCCATGCAGACCTCTGCCTTAGTGGTTACTGCCGCACGGTGTTCCAGAGTGCGCCAGCGCGGGGACTTCCGCGTGCAGCCCTCCGGCCCCTCACTGCCAACTGAGGACCCAGCTGTCACAGCTCTAGGACGTCTGTCGCCTCTGGACATCTGCTCTCCACCGTTCAAAGTCTTGTTCCTGTTGTCTTCTCTGCATTTTCTTGGTTCTTGTATATCTTTTTGTTACTTTAGTGGGGTTTCAAAAGGAAGCGAAAATAACGCATGTGCTTAGCCTGTTATCTTCAGCTAGAAATCCCGTTGCATCTTTGTTTCCCCCTCATTCCCTCTCTGTCCTTCCTCCCTCCTCTTTCTCTCCCTTCCTCCGTGCATACAGAAATAGTAACTGACATTTAAGCAATTTTGCATAGGGATTTCTCCATGTCAAAAAATCTTTTTGTAAACAGTTTCTAAAAATGCTTTGTAAACATCATCTTCAGTAGCTGAAATTATTCCACTGTTTACTTAAACCCACTCCAGCTGTTAGAGCTTGAAACTGTTTCCAGTTTGCGTCCTTGTCATCAACTCGAGCTTAATGACCATGGATGCGCGACTGAAACTGCGTGGTCTGTAGGCTTGGGGTTCGTGGTAAGGTTGTGTCCAAGATGATGACACAGACACTGCAGAAGCTAAAATTAGCAGCAGCAGCACAGCTGGCATCTGCCCAATGAGAGATTAGTGTGCCTGGGGTGGAGGGAACTTTGGAACAGGTGGGTTCGGATCTGTGCCATCAGACAGGGAACGATTTCAAGGTGATATGATGGGTTTGAGGTGGTGGTTTCCTGCCAGAAAGACAGGTGCTGGGAAGAGGAATCTGTGGTGGAGATGTGAGAGCTGCTGCCAGTTAATGCACCTTCCTGGGCTCAGGTCTTGTGCTAGGCGTTCTGCACACACTGTCTCAGCTATTCGCCGTGCTGCTCGGCGGTGCAAGAGCTGCTGTCCCCAGTGGCTCAGAGAGCGCAGCTTGCCCAGTCACAGAGACAGCCCACTCTGGAGCTGGACCCCCAATTTAGGGCGCTTTATTTCAATACCATGTCATACCCAAGTGCCAAGTTTCTTCCTGGGGGAGAGCCCTGCAGGGAGACTTGGAGAAGGGGAGGGTGGTGGGCGAGCCGCAAAGCTCGTTCCTTGTAAGCCTGCTTCCTCACGCTGCCCCCAGGAGACTGAGCCTAACACAGGTGCTTGTGTGGACGTGCAGGGCTGCAAGGAGAGTGGGTGAGTGTGGCAGAGGGAGTGCCAGCTCGCTGCCCCTCCGGCCCACTGTTAGACCCTGTGCAAGCCCCCCTCCGGGCCTCAGCTGCCCCCTCTGTCTAGGCAGGGCACTGGAGGAGCGACTTCTGCCAGCTCTGATGTTCTGTGATCACTGACTCTTTGGCTCTTGTCTTGTAGGAACAAAAGCGGATCTTAGAGATGGGCATCACAGGTCCCGAGGGCCATGCCCTGAGCAGGCCTGAAGAGGTAAAGAGTCCTCCACTTGGGCATGACTCTGACATCGCTGGGCACTCACCCCTATGCTGTTCCAGCCGGGACAGCCCAGCCAGGGTCCCTGGCTCCTTCCCATTCCCTGTGCAGGAGCTTCCCAGCCCATCTTGCCTTCCCTGGGAGTTCTGGGGCTGCAGGTCACTCAGGAGCCAGGAAGAGGCTCCCTCAGGGCCCTAGAACTTCACTCCAAGGCCCCACAGACACTGTAGTGTCCAGACTCCATAAGGACTTTGTGTATTGGATGATAGGATGGTGGAGCCACATGCCCCGAGCCTAGCACTCTGGAGACAAGTGCCCCCTGCCCACTGTGTTCCCAAGATTTGAGAATGGATGAGCGCCCTGGGGGCGGCAGTGTGTGCATGTGTGTGTGTGCATGTGTGTATGCACGTGTGTGTGTGTGTGCGCATGTGCAGGGAGGGGGCTGAAGGAATGGAATGGGTGCCCTAGAAGCCATCCTTTGTGTTGAGGATGTTGCCTGATATCCTTGTCAAATTGTTGACTGGTCCCCTGGACCTCTGCTCAGGCCCTGGCCCTGTGCTGGATGCTGGGGACACAAGACATGAGTGTTCAGGCTGCTGGCCCTGAGGGGCTCTAGATCAGCCCAGTGCTCCTCACGAGTCATTTGTCCCTGGCTCGTGCTGACAGCGGATGGAACTGGGAGACAGTGTTCACAAACTTCTGTAGCACTTGGATGTTACCATATCCAGGTGTGTGACCAGTGGCTTCACCCCAGGGAGCAGGGTGGGGGACCTTTTAGGTGTTGGACCCACATATACTTTCCTCCTTCGATACAGACTTCCCTTCTGATCACGTTTAATTAAGGAAAATTGAAGGACAGTGATTGCAGGAGGGCCCCGGGCACCCGGGTGGGTGGTGGCTGTGCCCCCCCTCCCCCCGTGACCTTTGCATTTGCTGTGCTCAGCTGGAGGCCGAGGCAGTGTTCCGGGCCATCACCATCGCCGGCCGGGTCAACTGCCCTGTGTACGTCACCAAGGTCATGAGCAAGAGTGCGGCGGACGTCATCACGCTGGCCCGGAAGAAAGGTCTGCAGCCCGCCCTGGGCCTCCTGAGGGGTGGTGGGATCCCAGGAAAGGGGTGTCCAGCAGGTCCAAGTTCACTTTTGGGGCTACTGCCGAGGGCAGAGACCTGCCAGGAGTGGCAGCCTGAGCTCCAGGCCTTGAGGCACATTTTGAGGGAGGGTGGGAGGTAGGCAGAATGTGGGATGTGGAGTTGGCTTTATAGGTTAGATTTCTGGTGTACTGTGTGCTAGCCCTGTGACCCTGGGCAAGTCAGAGGCATGTTCTGAGCCTCAGTTTCCTCATTTGTAGCTAGGGTAACGATCCCTGCCTTAGGGGGCCAAAGGAGACTGTGTATTTTACAGCTTTGCCAACTTTAAAGCTCTCTCCGGGGTTTCAGATGGAGCCGGGAAAGATTGCGTCATGCCGCCCTCTCCCTGGCCCACCGTCTGGGCACCAGCCTGGGTTGAGCTCACCTGGGCCCCTCCAGGGCTGCACCGCTGGTGCCTTCACCCAGGGACCACTGCGGGGCCTGCAGGAAGAGTGTCGGCTGTGGGCTGGGAAGGAGGAAGGTGTTTTCCCAGAGCCAGCAGGTTTAGGAATAGCCTTGTGCTAGACACGGGGGGAGAGCCAGTCTAGGAAGTCAGCTGCCCAGCTCTAAGATGTGGATGTGTTCTTTACTCTCTTTGAGCTTCTGTTTCTTCCTCTCTGAAATGCACCCAGAGAACCAATGCACGTGAGTCCCAGGTGCTGGGCAGGTGGTAGGTAATGTCCTTCTCAGCTCCAGATCAGCCATTCACTTCCTGCCTCAGTGTCCTCATCTTTAGAGGGGCTTGTAGCACCGTCCTGCCTGCCGACCTGAGGACCATGGCGGGGGCCCACTGGATGGATGCTAACCGGGCTGGGGCTTCCCAGCAGGAGACCCAGGGGGGCCTGAGTGCGGTCCTTGGGCCTTTTTGGCAGTGAGGTCTGCAGTCCCCAAGAATCGGCAGACCAAGAATGAAGAAGGAGGCCCAGAGTGGTCTTCCCTCCCCAACTCAGAGAGACAGACAGACAGACAGAGGAAGGAGGGAGGGATGGAGAAGCAATGCCCCTTACACAAGCTTGGTGGCTAAAATCCTTTGGTCCTAATGACCCTAGGACACTCCCTTGGATAAGGTCAGCCCCGTTTTCTTTGGGTCATGTGAGGCTGACTGGGCGCTGTGGTCACAGGAGGGCCGAGTGGGGACACATCACAGAAACCACAGAGTCCTCCAAGGGCATCGCCACGCTCGGGGCCCTGTGCTCACGGGCCGGACGCAAGTCGAGCCACCTCTGTTTACAAGAAATTTCAATAGGATACGATATTCAGTCTAATATATCCAAAGTGTTACGTCAGCGAGATAGCTTGCGTGATTTTGTCTGTATCTTTTCACAATCCAGTGGCGTGTACACTCACAGCACGACTCAGTTCCCACCACCCACAGCATCGAGTGCTTCGGAGCCGCACGTGGCTCTGGGCTGCCGCGTTGGACGGAGCGGCTTTGGACCCTGGACAACCGTAGTGTTTTAAGGGCAAGCTGACGCACAGAGGCTGGAAGGGCGCAACATGGCTAGCATTATTAGTTCCATTTTAAAGATGAGGAATCCGAGGCTCTGAGAGGGTACAGAGATCTGGAAGCAGTGGCAGCCAGGGGTTAAACATGCAGGTTCTGGAGCTATGCTAAGCCTTAGGGTAGCCACTCACCACATGTTGCTATTTAAATTTAGGTTAAATGATGTTAAACAAGAATTACAAGTTAGTCCTCAGTGGCACCAGCCACGCTGCAGGTGCTCAAGAGCTGCACGTGGCCAGCGGCTGCTGGTTGGGCAGCTCAGATACAGAGCATCCGTCACCACAGAGACAGTGGCTGGGCGGCGCAGCCCTGGAGCAGGACCGTTGGAGCGCACGGCTGGTGGTCCCATCCCGCTGGGCAGCAGGGGCTCTCGGCTAGCCGTGTCTCTTGGCACTGGTCTCCAATGCAAAGATTCCTGCTCGGAGCCCTGGGACTCTGCCTGCAGGCTTCTTTCTGGGAGAAGCCCATCAGGTCCACTCCTTGGAAAGCAGAGTGGCACTTCTGGGAAGTCAGTGCATGGGGAGTGGCCCTCAAGCTGGTGGTTACAAACCCCAGCTCCCCTGCTCCTGGGGTGGGACGGCGCCCAGGTGTGTTCTGCAGCCTCCCAGCATTGCCTGTGGGACTGCGTGCCAGGGACCCAGGGCCGTGCCCTTTATTGACCTCTTTCCTGGCCTTATGTCACTTCCTCAGTCCCCAGCCAGTGTTTCCGCGATCACCTCTCAAATAAAACGCTTGACCTCGATTCCTTATTTGAAGATCTGCTTCTGGCGGAACCCAAACTAAGCACATCAAGTCTCTGTGCCTCAGTATACAAATCTGCAAAAGGAGGTGATAATAGTAATGTCCAAATACCAAATACTAAAGCAGTAACAGCATGGCAAGGGTTGCTGGGTGGGTCAGCCATTGGCATCCTTATAAAGCACGTCGCAGGATGCTGAGGACAGGGTGGGGTGGGCCTGAGGACTGCAGGTCACCGCCGTGCGGGTGGTGACCCTGCAGGAAGATGGGCCACATCCCGGCTTCTGCCAGTCTCACTCTCCCACCTCCAGAATCTTCCAGTTTGTGCCACTGACACCTCCCTTGAGACCATTTGCTTTTAACCAGGCTCATTTGTGTTTGCCTCTCCCAGGCCCCCTAGTTTTCGGCGAACCCATCGCCGCCAGCCTGGGGACCGACGGCACCCATTACTGGAGTAAGAACTGGGCCAAGGCGGCAGCATTTGTGACCTCCCCTCCCCTGAGCCCAGACCCCACAACGCCGGACTACCTGAACTCCCTGCTGGCCTGGTGAGAGCGCTGAGGATGTGGGGCTGGGGAGGTAGCCATGGCCTTTGGGGGCAGAGAGTTGATGGTGGGAAGCAGAGGCTGGTTTAGACGTGCTGTCACAGGGGAGGCCTTGGCCCCATGCTGGGAGAGGACGGTGCTCCATAGGGCTAACAACAGGCCGTTAGGGACATGAAGATCTCTTGCACCCAACAACTGTTCCATTCCCATTTGCTGACCGCCTCCGGTTCGTTCAACTGTTTAAGCACCCACTCTGTGCCAGGCCCTGTGCTGTCCTGGGAGGTGCCTAGGATTAGGGTGTGAGACCAGACTGTAATACCCTGGGCACGGCACGTTACCCATAATATCTCTGTCACTTGGTGTGCTCAAAGTGGGGAGAATACGGCGCCTGCCTCGGGGCTGGTTATGAGACTTGTAGGTAAGGGAGCTGGAACTTAGGGCTCCAGAAGTGGCCATTGCTACCTGCAGAGCACCTGCTGTGGTCCCTGCACATAGTAGGGGCACAGCCACTATAGCCCCTTCTGTTGTGTATTGGCCATTGTGAGGGAAACATTTAGTGGCAGCAGGCGGCATGGGGAGACTAAGGGGGGAGGTGTATAGGCTGTCCTGGAAACACGTGCACACTCAGAACCGACCGAGAGGCTTGCAGAGGCTTCCTGGAGGAGGTGACAGCAGGGCTGGGGCTCTGGCACGGATAGGAGTTTGCTGGATGAGCGAGAGTAAGACGGAGCTTCTTGGCCGAGGGAGCTGTGTGTGCAAGGCAAGAAGGGGCAGGGTGTACCCACGTGGAAATCTGTCCCCCAGGTGATGCAGGACCCTTGATTTGCTCAACATCTGCAGCTGAGGTCTGTGGGCAGCAGCCCACGTTTCCTAAGTCCAAAAAGAGCTCCTGATCTCCCCCTCAAAGCTGCTGCCACACTCTTGCCCTTCTTAGGGAAAGGCAAGGCCTTTAGCCCTGGAATCCGACCACTTCCCGCGGCTTTTGCTGCAGCCATCCTGGCTCCAGCCACTGTCATCTCTGGGCTGCCAACAGGCCTTTCTATTTCCACATGCCCCCTCCCGCAGCCACATCACAGTCTGCTCTCAACAGGTGCCCAGACATTTTAAAACCTAAATCGGACCAAGCCACCCATCTGCTCAGAACTCTCCAGTGATTTCTCCTCTCAAGGTGAAACCCAAGTCCTCACAGTGACCCGCCAGGCAGGACTCAAGCTTGTTCTACTCCCTGACTGGCTCCTCCGGCCCAGACCTGGCGCTGACTCTGAACACCGGCAGGATCATGCCTTGGGGCCTTTGCACTCCCTGTGGCCCTGCCTAGCTCTCCCTTTTCTTAGATATCACGTGGTTTCCTCCTGTATTTCCTTCAGATCTTCCCTGGAAGATTCTTTTTCAGGGAGGCATTTGCTGATCATTCTCTGTAACATGGCAGCCCACCCCCCCCAGCCCTGCCCACCTGCCTGCTTTAATTCAGCCCCTGATTTCTCTTATGGCACCGCAGGTCCATCCATGCCACTTACTGCCCGGTCCCCTCCCTCACCAGCCCGCTGATGCAGGCGGTGTTTTGTCTTTTCTGTTCCTAGACGCATCCCGGTCACCTTAAGTCGTGCCAGGCACATAGGAAGCATGCAACACATTTTGTTGAATAAATGAGTGAATATAAGTTTTAGATATTCCATGTGTCTGGGTGATTCCCAATGTTCCTGGGCCTCTGAATTGGAGGACAGCCTCAACTTGCAGTTATAATCACCACATAGTGGTCCACTCATTCCACTGAGTCAGGCGTCCAGCTCTGGGGCTCCGCCTATGTCAAAAAGGGTATTTGCTTTCAAAACACTGAATGATTAAAAGGCAAACCCCAGTGAACTTGAGCCACTTTGCCATAACCAATGCATAGTGTTTTTTTGTTTTTTTTTTTTAGACAGAGTCTTGCTCTGTTGCCCTGGCTAGAGTACAGTAGTGTCATCGTAGCTCACAGCAACCTGAAACTCTGGACTCAAGGGATCCTCCTGCCTCAGCCTCCCAGTAGCTGGGACTACAGGTGCCACTGCACCCAGCTAATTTTTCCGTTTTCAGTAGAGACAGGGTCTTATTCTTGCTCAGGCTGGTCTCGAACTCCTAGGCTCCCACCTCAGCCTCCCAGTGTGCTAGGATCACAGGCGGGAGCCTGAACCACTGTGCCTGGCCAACGCATAGTGTTGTGTTCTGCAAACACAGTGCTAGAACACCAGCAAGCCCTATGCCAGCTGCCTTCCATTAGGAAGCCAAATGTCAGTGCATGTTACTTGCTTCGTGACATGCAAAGGCATGAGGCCAGTGTCATAAATGGGACATTCCTGACTTGTGACACACACAGGCATGTGCTGGAGGGTTTCTCTCTTACTCACTGGCTTACTTATACATTCGTTCATTCATTCATTCATTCATTTATTGGTGGTAATACATTTTTCCTTCATTTTAAAAAAATTGAGATAAAGTTCACAATATGAAGTTCACCACACGCACGATCAATTTTAGAGAGAAGAGGTCGGGTTAGGGAAGAGAGTCGGCAGAAGGCCTGGGGAAGGGAGTTTGCAGTTTGGTGCCTGCTGTGTGCTAGATGTGTCCCTGAGTCAGCTCCGTGGATCACCACCGTCCTGGTGGGAGGCCTTGTCCTTGCCTGGCTAGGGGGCGGGAGAGCCAGGGCTTAGCAACAGGCCTGCCGGATTTGCAAAGCCAAATCATGTCAAAGGAGGGCTGCCCCGGGGATTCCATGAGGTGCGTGGAGGCTGAGTTACCCCTTCCTCCAGCACCATGTGCTTCTTTCTCAGCACAGAGCCTGGGGCATCCCAGGGCACCTTGAGCTCTGCAGCCCCAGCGTGGCTCGAGGGGCAGGAAGAGCGTGTAGATGCTCTCACAGGTTGGCATTTTAGGGTAGGAGCAGCTGTCCACAGGTTTGGTGGATCCCGTCTCTTCCAGATAGGGAAGTGGAGGCCGCCCTGGGGAGCCTTCCCCAGCCTAGAGCCCGCACTAACACAGCAGACCCTCTGCTGACACCCAGCTCAGGGCTCTTTCCAGGTTTCAACAAGACACCAAGGGCCAAAGGGGATTCCAGTATCATTCACTAATGCCGGCGACATGCCCAGAATCCTCGTCCCAAAGCCTGCTGGGTCTCGGCTCCCCGGCCTGTGCTGCCTGTCTGCAGTCAGGGTTTGCCCTTCAGAGTGAACTCAGACCTGACCGCCACTTTTCTTGCCAGTGGGGACCTGCAGGTCACAGGCAGTGGCCACTGTCCCTACAGCACAGCCCAGAAGGCAGTGGGCAAGGACAACTTCACTCTGATCCCCGAGGGCGTCAACGGGATCGAGGAGCGGATGACCGTCATCTGGGACAAGGCAGTGGTAAGGTGTCACCATCTCTCCTCTCAGGAATGTCCTAGAAACACCCTGCCTGGCCCACCAAAGCCAAAGCGTTATGCACTCTAGGTTCTCAAATCTTCCTTTCACACTTGGAGGCGGAAGCAGACACACCAGCAAGGCACACGCAGGGCCGCGGGGCCCCTGAGAAAGCAGCGCGTAAGACCCACAGAGTCCTCTGCACGCACGGAGGCCGCGGCTTTCCTTTATGTTCTAAGAATGAAAACTGTTTTGTTTAGTTCCAATCCATGTTTTAGTTCACGTGGAGATGGGTTTTGTGCATGTGTGTGCGCGTGCACCTGTGTGTTTCGAGTTTGGGTGTTCAGGGGGAAGAGAGAAGGCTTGTTGCAGAGGGAGCCGCAGGCCACACTCTGATCGCTGACCAGAAGCCAGAGGACACACCTCTGCGGGGCTGATTCCCTCTCTCTGCCGAGGCCAGGCCTTGCGCGCTCTGAGACTGGCGTGTTTCCAGCGGGGGCTGGGAGAGGTTCCACACCGTGTGGGGCTCCAGCGGGCAGGCCGACCCATGCCTCGCCCCTCTGCCCGGCCTGTTAGAGATGCTGTTCTCATCAGTGGGTTTTGCCTTCAGGCTACTGGCAAAATGGACGAGAACCAGTTTGTTGCTGTCACCAGCACCAATGCAGCCAAGATCTTTAACCTGTACCCAAGAAAAGGGCGGATTGCTGTGGGCTCGGACGCCGACGTGGTCATCTGGGACCCGGACAAGGTGAAGACCATAACGGCCAAAAGCCACAAGTCGGTGAGTCCTGGCCTGTCCATGGTGCTTAGAGAGATGATGCTTGCTTTGTAATCATTTTAGAAGCCTCAGATTAAAAAGGATTTATGAATTTTACAACCAGAATGTGATCTGATATCTAGCCTGGTTCAAGTTTCTCCTCCAGTTGGGGAGAATGGGAAGGGCTTTGAGCAGGCCTCGCGGAGCCGCCGCTGCGCCCTCATTTGCTCGCTCCCCTCCCCTCCCCTCCTCTCCTCCCCCCTCTCCCCTCCCTCCCCTGTCGCCACCCCCTGTGGCTCCTGCCCACAGACACGTGCATTCTCAGCCACCTGACACTGCTCACAATTCCACGTAGTAAGCCACAGGGCTCAGAGAGGGGAAGTGTTAGGCCCAGGGTTCTTTCTTCAGTTTAATTATCAAGCTGGAGAGGATTCCATCTGGCATAGCAGAAACCTGCCACGTGCCTGTGGCCAGCTGCTAACAGTACGACAGGCAGGAGTGGCCCTGAGCACACGAGGTACACGTTCTTCCACGTTCCGTGCCCCTACCTGCGACTGTGGGTGTGTCTGTGCCCTTGGTTTCGGCACCCAGCCTGCAAGCCCACCAAAAATCTGGAGATGGCACGAGACACCTTTGCCTCCCTGAAGGGCTTGCTTCGACACCCACTCTGCACACCAGCGGTGGTCTTGGGTGCAGATTAACATTCACACTCACAGATGCAAGAGGCCACCACCTGGTCTCTGGCTCTGTGACAGGACACAGGCTGGAAGCAGAGCATGTGCAGAGTGTTGACCTGCAGTGGGAGTCCTCTCAGCCCCTGAGGTGGCTCACTGGTGAGGGAGGAGACGGCGTGTGTGGTGACAGGACACCAGGCACGAGGAAGTCCCGTAAGAAAGCCATAGGAACTTCTCGTAGCAGCCACGAGCATGGCTCCAGGTCCCTGCTCGGCCACAAGAGATGTGACCTGGAGAGCAGAGGTCTCGGTAGCTGCTCACGTCCCTGTCCAGCCTGCCAGTTTGGGGTCACCATGTGATAGACAACACTCCTAGCAACACCGGTGGCTTCCTGCCTCCCCATCTCCAGGGAACAGGGTCAGCAGGGGACTAGCCCAAGGCCGTTCTCTGTGCGTACAGCTCAGCAGGGAACACGGTCATGGCACCTGCTCCTGAGTGCCGAGACACCTGCTCACGCGCCGTGGGCTCTGGGAACACAGGTGAGGCGGTGGGAGAATGTTTGAGAAGGTCTTGCAAGCGAGCGGGTGTCTGAGTCTGTTTCGTGGTGCTATAACAGAATCCCACAGACTGGGTAATTTATAAAGAGAAGAAATTTATTTGGCTACAGTTTTAGGGGCTGGGAAGTTTAATCACCTGTTATGGATCCCACCTCTTACTGCCTTCACGATGGCAGGCAAACGTCAGCGGGGGTTCTGGGGTGTGCACCATGACCGCCGTCGGCCGGAGCTGCCTCTTGCTCCCGCGGTGGTCCGGTCAGCTACTCCAGGGCCTCCTGTTGAGGACCCGGAAGGCGTGGACCGAGCACGACCCCTCTGGTTCCCTTACCGCTTCAGCCTGTGGTAGGAGGCGTGCCCGCTTCCGCGCCCAGCAGCGGGGTTCCGTCACTGCCGTGGTCCGGCCAGATGCCATTGTGTAGTTACTCTGTGCTCCGCATTTTCTGCGCGTCACCTCGGTTGCTCCTCCTGGCACTCGTCTAAGTCAGTGTGTCGTTGTTCGTCAATAGGGCTATGTTGAGAAAGTTCCTGTGGCTGCCCTGGCCAAGTGCCACTAACTGGGTTGCTTAAGTGACAGAAATGTCTTCCCTGAGTTCCGGAGGAGAGAAGTCGGAAGTCAAGGTGCCAGCAGGGCCGTGCTCCTTGTGAAGGCTCTGAGGGAGGGTGGCTCCCGGCCCCTCCCAGCGGCTGGGGCCAGCGATCCCTGGCGTGCAGGTCCATCGCTCCGGTCTCTGCCTCTGTCACCACGGGTGCTCTCCTCTGCGTCTTATAATCTTGCAAGGATGCCAGTCATTGGATTTCGGGCCCACCGTGCCCCTGTGTGATCTCATCTTAACTAATGACACCTGCAAAAACCTCCTTTTCAAATAAGGTCACATTCTGAGGTCTTCGACATGCCTTTTTGGGGCACACAGTTGGACCTGTAACAATAGGTAATGCGCCCGAACTTGCTGAGCTGAGGAGTCATTGTCTCCAGGCAGAGCTCAGGGAGGCATCATCCCCTCTCCTTGTGAGGCCAGCCTGGAATCCTTTTCACAGCAGCAAGAGGGCAATTTAGGACACCATGAGGCAGCTTGGGCCAAAGTTTGATTTTCTCTGTCCAAAGCAATGCCATTCACATACTGCATGAAAGCAAATTTTTTTCAGAACAGAGATTAAGAAATGCTGTATTATTAATGTTTATCTTTATAAGTTTTTAAAAATATTACCTTTCTTTTAACATTTCTTACATAGGGAGAGATCATTCCTTATATATTAATCAGTGATTAAATTTTAAAATCTACTTTTCTGTAAAATGAAAACAACTTTTATTTTTTTTGCCCTAGTGGAAAACATATTTGCTTCCAAGTGCCACGTCGTAGGTATACGTATGTGTTTGTACATCCACTGCCAACCAGGTTTCTAAAACTTTTTTTATTGATAGATAATTCACATTCCATAAATATCACCATTTTGAAGTGTACAATGTAGTGGCTTTTTGTATATTGAGAAGGTTGTACAATCGTCCCTGGTTCCAGACCATTTTCCTTACCGCTCCAGAGAAGCCCTGTCCCCACTGTCAGTCCGATCGCCCTGGCCCCCAGATCCTGTCAACACCCATCTGCCTACCTCCTTTCTCTAGGGACTTGCTTATTCTGGACATTTCACGTAAATGGAGCCATACAATATGTGGCCTTTCATGCTGGCTGCTTTTACTTACGAACAGCATGGTTCCCCGCGACGCAGCGTGGTCATGCCACTTTCCTCCTGTGGCTGAATAGACCACACTGTGCCTTCATCAGGTGACCCGCTACCTTGCAAAGGGTTATAGAAAAGGAGCTGGTAACAGCAGTCATCCCTGGGAGGGGATGAGGGAACTGGGTGGGGCTCATGGATAGAAGAGAAAAGAGGTGTTTTTAAATCATAATTGTTGGTACTGTTTAAATTTTTTATATTGTTTGTGTATTGCTTTTGAGAAATGAAGTGATTGACTTTTAAAGTTGTACATCCTTGTTAAGTATAGTATGTGACATTTGTGGCATCACCCGATTCTTGTAGGAATTCCACTGCAGCACACATTTCCTTCAGCGGGGCGTGGGGCAGCGGGCCAGCCTGGCTGCGGGGCGGAGGGTTGGCCAGTCCCACCTGCAGATGGTGCTGGCTGCCGGCAGCCCTCCCAGCACTCGCCATCCACACGCGTCCTTGAGCAAAGTGACGGTCACTTCCTAGCGGGGTCACTCCAGGGGGACTCAGGAAGAGTTAGATTAGCAAGTGCTAGCAAGTGCTAACTTGGAAAGCACGGGGTCTGCCTGGATCCTGAGAGGCAGCTGCCAGCAGAGAGGCTGGCACAGTGGTGACGGCCGTGCGCAGATGGCTTGTCTGAGAGCCCCAGAGTGTGCCTAACGGTCATCAGAGACTGTAAGTGAATCAATCAGCTGATTATAAATCAGTATAACGAATTGGTAGCTTTTCAATGAAATAATTAAAAGCTGCTTTGGAAAATAGAATGGAAATCAAAATCCTGTTTCTAATAATAGTAAAAACCAAAGATTTACATAAATTCAAGGACTTTTATACTAAGAAGATTCAGTATAGTGAGCATATCAATTCTAATTTAATCTATAAGTTCAGTATGCTCCCATCAGAAAATTCAGTAGGTTTATTTTTTTACCTAAGAAAGTGGAGCTCCTAGATGGTAAATGTGAGAATAGCCAAAATACTTCTGAACAAAGGGAAAACTAAGGGGAGAGCATGAGTGATCCCAGTTATTAAAACATATTAAAAGCTACAATAAACCAAACTGTTTGGCATGGGTACAAGAGGGAAGAGAGCTGAGAACTTGACTGACCACATGTGCTAATTGATTTATAATAAAGGAGACAGCTAAAGTTGGTAGGAAAAAGCAGTTACTCGACCAATTGTTGTAGGACACCTGGCTACTGTTACCACCAAACATACTCAAAACGGATCAAAGATTGAGATAAAATAAAACTATGAACAGACTAGAATAAAACGTACATTAGAAAAATGATCATTTTGAAGGACAGAAGGCCTTGCTAAACATGACACAAAACTTATAAATCGCAAAGGAAAAGATTGGTCTATTTGACTACTGACTACATAAAAATTAAGCAAAATCAACCCCTGTATGGCAAAGAACAAACAAACAAAACAAAACAACTTTATATAGAGCTCTAAAGGCAGAGGACAAGGGGTAAGGGGAGTGTTTGCAACACACACAACAAAGGATGTGTTCTTTAACATTGCATGTGTACTTAGAAATCAGTAAGAAAAATACCAAGACTCTAAGAAATGGAATAATGTGTAGAAACATAACACAGTAAAAAATATAGAAATGGTGTGTGTTGATTTTAAAAGAGACCCAATCTCACGTGTTAACAAATGCAAATAGCAACCATGAGACGCTGTTTTCCACCTGTGCTGGCGACTGAGGTCGAGGCGTTTCGTGCACATTCACCGTGAGCGGCTGCTGTTGAGCAGACGCTGTTGGACTGTGGGGCCGGCGAGCTCCTAGAGTGTTGCTGGGATTAGAAACTAGCGTTGCCTTTGGGGGCAAATCTATCAAAATTGAAAATCCGTTTACTCTTCGGTCCTAAACTCTACATCTGCAAACATATTCATGTGTGCAAATTGCGTTTCAGCACCGTTTTTAGCAAAAGCACAGAATTGACCCGCTTGTTTCTCCTTGGGAACTGTGTGAATGAGTGACAGCTCGTTCTCGTGATGAAACACAGTGTAGCGGCTTAACCACGCACGTGTGCTAACGTGGAACAGTCTCCGCGGTAAGGAGAGGAGTTAAGGCAGAAACCGTCTGCAGGGAGCTACATATGTGTGAGACAGTTATTCACACACAGAAAATGCCTAGAGATACGGAAGAGACTGCAGGGCATTCGCCTCAGGCTGAGAGAGCAGAGACACTTACCTTTTTATCGAACATCTTGTGTACCATTTTATTTCTTTCAATCGGGTATATGACCCCCTTTTTAAATAATAAATAAAGAGCAATTGGCTAGTGGTAGTTAAAAACAGGGCCAAGTATTCACTTTAGGTATAATGAAAGGAAATGTCCTTTTGTCTTTCAGATTAACAAAAAAACAAACAAATGATATTACCTAACCTGACAATTTGCAACAAGTGCTTTAAGAAAGCTCATATCCTTGAGCCAGTAATTTGATTTTAGCAAACTATCCTGAAGACAGGATATTTTATTTAAAAAGACACAAACATGTCCAACATGGTCAGAGCAGCCACACTGCGTCACCCAGGGGATGCCTTTCACATTCACGATGGCCCAGGGCAGCACTGATTTGATTATATGAAGCCCCAGCAGCCTGAATTTCTGGGTAGGTAAGATGATGTTCGTCTGCTACCTATAGAGGGGCAGTTACTACGTAACTCAGGTAGTCGCTTCATAATAGCTTTCCCTGTTGATGCTGCCACAGATGGTGTTCTCTGTGCATCTCAACATTGCTGATCAGATGCTGTGTTAATACAGTAACACAACTTGAATTTAGTAACAATAAACTTGTGTTAGGCATTACTATCAATTTAGTATGGGTATCCAGTACAAATTTAAGTTTTATAGTGCAGTGGCTTCTTGTTACGCAGTGAGGTGCTGCTTGTGCGCACCGTGGAGCACACAGTGGAATATCACACACTCCTGAGAAAGGGGTTTCCGCAAAATGCTATGAAATGATGTCAGGCACAGTCACTGTTGTGAATGATCTTGGGACGCACGGCGAAAGTGACGCTGGTGTTCTGGCCGAGCAGGCGGTCGAGTACAACATCTTCGAGGGCATGGAGTGCCACGGCTCCCCGCTGGTGGTCATCAGCCAGGGCAAGATCGTCTTCGAAGACGGAAACATGAACATCAGCAAGGGCGTGGGCCGCTTCATCCCACGGAAGCCTTTCCCTGAACACCTCTATCAGCGCGTCAAAATCAGGAACAAGGTGAGCTGGGTGGGTCCAGCTGACGCCCTTTCTCGGGAGTCAGGGCCTGACGTGCACGGACCTCACAGATGTCATGCCTGGGGGCCTCCCTTTCCTTGTCTGCTAAGTGGGCAGTGACACTGTCCTGCGCCCCTGTCTCAGGATGACAGTGAGCATCAGACGAGGCCAGGCAGGTTCTAGGGCTTTGCAAACTGTGAGGGGCTGTGCACCGGAGGGCAGGGAGGGTCGTGGGAGGGAGCCGTCCTGCTGCACCTCATTCTGCAGGTCAGAACCCTAATGCTCAGAGCCATGAAGGGCTTAATCAGAGCCATAGAGCTCAGAGACCGCTAGGCCTGGCCTTGTGATGGGGACAGATAGCCCCTGGCATCCTTGAGGGACGGCTCCCTTCAGAGCTGCCGCTCCCCGCCTCCCCTGCTGTTTCCACATCTGTCTTTCCTTTCTGTCCTGGAAGGGTCTTAGCACTGGCCCCAGGAGATCTGACTGGCAGGGGCAGGCTCCGTCCCATCTCTAGTGCAACTCAGAGGAGGGAGCTTCCTCGCAGCCTAGATAAATACCCGCCTGTGGCCAGCACCTTCCTATCACCACGGCAGCCTGCTTCCCACATGGGACAGCTGATGCTCTTGGCCAGAAAGACCAGCTGTGTGTGTGTGCATGGGTGTATGTGTATGTATGCACACGTGTATGTGTGTGCACGAGCATGTGTTGTAGTGTGTGTACATGAGCATGTGTGTGTGGTCCCGCTGTTCTTGTGCTTCATGAGTGGCACCACAACCACAACCAATTTAGATGGCAAAGTCCAGAGACTTGGCATTCCTAGACTCCCAGTGCCCACGGGATGCCCTGTGCCTGTGTGCTGTGGTCCCTCCACAGCTCCCAGGCGTAGCGCCCAGGTCAGAGACATCAAAGTGCACAGAAGCTGTGCATCAGACAGCGAAGCGGTAGATGTGGAACAGAAGCAAGTCAGGTCCGATAAATGGCCAGGTACAGCCAAGGGGCTGAGTGAGGACAGGGAACTTGTGTACATTCCTGGGGGGCACATCCACTCAAGAGGCAGAAACACTCCTTGGCTGGCTTCATTTCCTCTAAATTGGTCTGAACCTGAGGCCTGTGGTTAAAAGTCAGCTTTCATGACAGCAGGTGCCTGATCTCAAATGCCAAGACATCAGTTTGCAGGAGCCAGAGGGCCAGGGGTCCCATGGCCCAGGACTCCTTTTTTATGCCTGTGGGCAGAGGCCAAGCACCAGGCCAGGTGAGGGAAGGACATGCACAGTGGGTGGAGGTATCCATGAAAGGGTGTCACCCAGGAAGCAGAGCAGGAGGTGCAGAGAGGAGGGGCTCAGGGTATAGCAAGGGCCCAGGTAGTCATGAAGCAGGGCTTCAGGGCCAGAGGGAGGGCTGTCAACAGCATGTGCAGGTGCTGGGTCTTTGAACTTGGTGCTAAAATGAGCCTACCTGCTGTAGAGGAGTGGGGAGCTGGGGCTGGGGTCAGGGCACTGTCATTGTCCCATGGTGGGACACTGTGCAGGTCCCTGGACACATGCTGTTTTCCAAGACTGGAGCAGATCTCCTCCTGCCCTTGGCCATCCTGTGGTCACTTGGGCTGCTGTTGGCAGTTACCAGCAGGCTGACCGCCTCACACCTGGAACCTCTGCCTCCAGGTTTCTCTTTCCCCCAGGCAACCCCCTCCCCATAGGGGGAGCCCTTCTTCCCACCTTCCCGCAGATCAGCTAAGGTGTGCTCAGTGTCTCTGCACCCTGCTGCCCACAGACCTGGCCCATTTGTTACCCCTCCCTGTACTGGGTTTTCTCCCTCCCTGTCTCAGCCCCCAGCCTTCCCTCCTCTTTGGAATCATTTTCCAAACAAGCTACCTGCCCCCAAATCCATGTCTCCCTGTGGCCTTCTGCAAGAACATAGGTGAAAACAGGCTGCCAGTCTGGGATTCAGAGGTCCCTTTGCAGGGTATGCAGTAGTGTCGGGGAAAGTGATTTCATCTTGGAAATGAATTTGGGGTCTTCTTCTGTGTGTGTGTGCGAGTATATATATGTGGGGGGGCATATGTGTGCCTATCTGAGCAAGTGTGTGTACATGTGTGTATATCTTTATGTATGCATGTGTGTATATGTTTGGGTGTGTGTATTTGTGTATGCCCATAAGTGTGAATATGCATGTATAATACATGTATGTATGTGCATGTGTGTATGCTGGTATGTATGTGTTTTGTGAGTGTACATGTATGCATGTGTGTGCATTAATGTGTTTGCATGTGAAGGCATGTGTGTGGTATGTGCATGTGTGTGTGAATGTGAATGTGTGGGAGCATGTGTCTATGTGGGGGTGCATGTCTAAGTGCATGTGCATGTGATATATGTGTGCGTGTATGGTGTGTGGGGTGCATGCATGCCTGTGTGTGAGGGGTATGTGTGCGTGGGCATACATACCTGTATATCCAAGGTGACCTCAGGTTTCTCTCTCACCCTCTGGGCTGTGCCCTATCTGGATGGAAAGGCACACATGTACGGTGTGGATCAGGCACCATCTCCCTCCCTCTGTTTAGGTTTCTGGATTACAAGGCGTTTCCAGGGGCATGTACGATGGTCCCGTGTACGAGGTGCCAGCTACTCCCAAATATGCAACTCCCGCTCCTTCAGCCAAATCTTCGCCTTCCAAACACCAGCCGCCGCCCATCAGGAACCTCCACCAGTCCAACTTCAGCTTGTCAGGTAGGAGCTGCAGTGGCCCCTGTGCACGTGGATGTGGAAGAGGGTGTGGGCCACTCTCCTCCTGTCCTCCCAGGTAGGCGGAGTGGGCTGGGGCTGCCACCAAGTCAGGAGGGCGGGGTCCATGTCGGGCGGGGGGAGGGCAACAGGTGATACTTACCTTGGTTTACAAAGAGTTGGCCCCCCACTGGCCCTGTGCTCTTCCTCTGTGCCCTGGGGATAGTTTCACACTCTTAGCGGTGATGGTAGATGTGGGGTGGTGGGGAGGACCCCCAGATGGCAGTAGCTGCCACTTGCTGGGTGTGTGCTCTGCATGTCTCCAGCCTGTCCGTCCACTGCAGGTGACCAGGGACGTTCACAGCCCATGAAAGCATTTATCCGCACAGCTCTGTGTGTAGAGTGGTATTACCCCTGTTTTTAAAAAGAGGAAACTGAGGACCCCAGAAAATCAGAATACCAGGACTTGGTGCCCAACAAACGTGTGTCAACAAAATCGCATGTCGGTGTGACCCGGCAGACTCACCCCAGGCCCCCGAGGCAGGTGCCTATGGTTTCACCAGATGGCCGAATGGGGGCAGGCATGCGTGTCTGGCAGGACACTTGGGGTGCCCGCCGCACCGCCTGGGTGCTGGGAGTGAGGTGAAGACTAAGACATGGGCGGCAGCTCTCTGTCTAGCCTGGAGTCAGCCAGCTTTATAAAAAGGGCCAGATAGCAAATATTTTAGGCTTTGTGAGCCAAGAGGCGAAATCCAGGATATCATATGAAATAGCCATTTAGTATGCCACGGTTTAAAAATGGAGAAACTATTCTCAGGTTATGGACTGTACAAAAACAAATGATGGGCCGAATTTGGTCAAAGAACCATAGTTTGCCAACTCCTGGTCGGAAAAGGGGACACACTTAGCAAGAGAGCGGAAGGTGCAGAGAGAGACAGAGAGTGAAGTGTCAACTTAAATCGTGGGGCGGGGATTTGGGCGTGTCTGACTCGGTGCTTATGCAAAAGGCCCTGAAGCAGCCCACCTCCCTTTCCATGAGCCTCTCCTGGAGCAGCTTCCAGTGTTTACAGGTGACCAACATGTTTGCTCAAAGTGGCCCCTAAGTGCAACTCGAGACTCCGTCTGCCGCACAGTGGACAAAACAGCGATTGGCATCAGTGCTGGGGAAAGCTGTGTGGGACAACACAAGCTCTCACGGAGTTTGCAAACTGACCCTCTATTCTCAAGTCACACAATGAAACGGGCACACTTGCAGTTAAACACGGACAGCAGGTCCCTCCTTGTTCTCCTAGAACAAGGACAACAGAGAAATCAAAAGCCTTTTAGCGCCCCTGCTCCCCCCACCCTCATTCTCCCAGCCGGCCTCGAGGCAGTTTGAAAGGTGTTGTCACCTGCTGCCAGCAGCAGGTGTGCTTCAGTGTCAGCAGCAGCTTCACAGATGCCCCTTTAAGTACCTGCAAGGTGTTGCGCTACAGAGACAAAGCATGATCTAGTGTCCCTCTGTTCAACAGGCATTTTCAAAACACGTGTAACCAGCAAGGGACAGGTGGTCATGAGGGGGAGAAAGGTATGGAGGCCTGATTCCTGATCCCTGGGCCTTTAGGAGGTTCCTGAATTACTGGGAAGACAAATTGTCTACAAGTGAGACCGGGGGAGAAAAGCACAGTCAGTGCCCTGAGCCACATCCTCAGTGGCTCATACAGACTGTACAGCGTCAGGGTCAGCAGGGCTCATCTAGTCTGCTGCTCGTATTTTTCAGAAAAGGAAATGAGGCCAAAGGGGTAGGGGTGTCTTATCCCAAATTGCCTAAGTGCAAGGCACAATTTGTACTAAAACCTGGGTCTCCACCTTTCAGCATTATCCATCCTTCCCTGTTCACTCGTTTAACAAATATTTATTGAGTGCCAGGCGCTGGGCTTGCTGCTGGAATTGTAAACCGTTACAAACTGCAGTAAGATTAGAATGGATGGTTGGCTTTGAAGATTTAAAACAAAAGTAGCTGCGCCCTCCTCACTCCCCACTCTTCTGCCCGCTTTCAGTGGGCAGGTCCGGCCTGGAGCTGCTCACGCACACACACCAGACGCGGAAGTCCTGTGGGACATGGGACACCACGTGTGAGAACATGGGCTTTGTGACAAACCAGTTTGGGCTTGAATTCTGGCTTCGACCCCAACAGCTATGTTTTTGTCCCCCAAATTCTTCATCTATAGATTAGGGATGAAACAGCACTTTTTAGTAGCGTTGTGTGCTCTAAGTGCAGTAACAGCTGTTAAAGCACCAAGTCTGTGTCTGCACACAGTAGCCACCCAGTGTTTGCTCACCTGTCTCAGGACCGTCAGACTCTGTTGGGAATTTGACAAGGAAGAGCACAAAGTGGTCAGGGGTGCAGGAGGGTGGCCCCACGGCCTGAGGGGCACAGAGGAGAGCGGTGGACTCTGTGGAGGTCCGGGGGCTCCCAGAGGTGGTGCCGGGCCAGGTCCTGCCCCAGGGGGCAGAGCGGGCAGCATTCACAGACGGCCGGCCTCCTCCAAGGTGGGGCCCCAACAGCGAGCACAGCCTTCAGGAGCAGCAGGAGGCACGATGTGACAGGTCTCGCCCAGAAATGACCCGCCCTCTGTCTCTTTCAGGTGCCCAGATAGATGACAACAACCCCAGGCGCACCGGCCACCGCATCGTGGCGCCCCCTGGTGGCCGCTCCAACATCACCAGCCTCGGTTGAACGTAGATGCGCGATGAGCCAGAGTGAAGGATTCTGGGAATACTGTCCATTCCTTTTCCTGTCAGTGTTTTTGAACCCCGCAGTTTTAGTTGGTACTGGTGGAGGGAGGGGGAAACTGAATGATGTTCTTTCCCTTTTTTGTTCAGGAAGAAGTGGTACTAGTGTGGTGTGTTTGCTTGGAAATCCCTTGCCCACAGTTGTGTGTCCACGCTGAGGTCGCCTCGGAGCATGGTGTTTTCATTTCCCTTCCCAGTGAACCACAGGTTTTAGCATCGTCTTGTTCTGTCCCTTCCACTCCTAACTCCACTGGCTCCATGATTCTCTGAGTGGTGGTTCCTTTGCACCCCTGTAGCTGTTCTAGGATAGTCGATGCATGTTACTAAATTACGTATGCAAGTCTGTGAGTGCGTCTGAGGGGACATTGCCAAGGACTGATGGAGACACGATGCCAAGACCTTAAGCCTTCAGGGCAATTCCAAAACTCTTAAAATGAAGATGTTTGCTCATCGCCCCGCCCCCCCAAGTCTACACTAGAAAGAAGCCAGCCCTGCCCCACCCCCGCTGAGGTCTCCCGTGAGTTCTTAGGATGGTGGGGACGCCTTCCACTTGGTCACAGAGAAGCATCAGCCAGCTCCTGCGTCAGAAACCCTGGTCTCTGTGGCACTGGTGACTTGCCCTGCCGTCTTTCTGGCCTGCGTGTGCTCTTCCAGCCAGCCGGGGCCACACTGAGAAAGGGGTCTCCCCGCCCCCTCCAGGGCTGACCATGGTGGGGTGACAGCTGCTCCTGGCTTGCCTGAGTCCTGGTTCCTCCGAAGCGGTTGACGGGGCAGTCATATTTTTAAAGTTTTGTACAAAGTTTTCCTTTGTAATCACCCCCATTTTTACTTAACAACCAACTTGTTGTGGCTCTTATTTCTGAATTCAAAGCTTGTGAAAAAATAAAGAAAATAAACTGCCCGCCGACCTGACTGGGTGTTTCCATGTCAGCGGTGTCTGGGCGGAGGCAGGGGCTTGGCTGTCCCCAGCGTGCTAACTGGGGATTTGCTCTTGGCAGCTCCTGGAGGGAGTGGGGAGGGAGGGGAGCCAGCCCGTGACCCCATGGGCATCTGCAGGGTGAGGCCCCAGACCCTGAGAGCCATGAGGGGAAGAAGGGAGATGGCTGGCGGATGGCTTCTGAGAACGGCTGGGAGTCCTGTTTCCATTTGCTGCGGTTCAGCTTTTCCTTGGTTCTTTCTTCCTGTTTGTCTAATCGCCCGCACTTCACATGTCTTCCCTCCAGTCCCAGGAGCCAGATATACATTAAAGGAGGATTAAAAACTCAGGCCAAGCTGCTTGCTTCCATTAGCTATTAGTAGTAGCAGTGATGATGATGATGGTGTTGATGACATGGGCTGATACCTGTATACCACTTGGTGTATGCCAGGTGCTCTATGAGCTAGGGACTGCTATTAACCCCACTTTACAGATGAGGAAACTGAGTCACAGAGAGGTCAATCTTGTCTAAGATCACACAGGAAGTGGCAGAACCAGGCTCTGAAGCCAGGACCCAGGCGGTTTGCCTCCAAGTCCAGAGACCCTCACTCCTGATAATGAGCTCTGTTGTCACTGAGGCAGATAAATGGCTTTGAGTGGTCTGGTCCTCCATCTCCTTAAAAGTTTTAGTGTGTTCTCCTCTGCCCTTCAGCCTGGCCAGGACACCTTGGTTAGGGTCCAGAGATGTGTTGGCCGAGGGACAGTTACAGACATCCTCAAAACACTACTAAATACTGAGAAAGATCAAGAATGGATGGAAAGAATTTTTGATGTTCAGCCTTGGCCCATTTGGACTGTTAAAGGGCAGCACAGGAAACTTCCAGAAGAGTAAGGTAGCCACCCTGCTCTCCGCCTCCCCGCCTTAGTCTGGTTGGGGTGTAAGTGGAGGCAGGGCAGCCCCAGCATGCTGTCTCTGAGTCCCACAGGGCCTTTGCCTGACTCCCAGGCCACAGCTGGTGTCATCTGGAGCCCGAGTCCAGCTTCAGGTTCCGCAGGACCTGTGAGAGGCATAGTCAGAGGGGACAGCGGTCCTGGTCAGACAGATACATCTTAGCTCTTGGAGGCCGGGCTGCAGCATTCCTTTTAAGGCACATGATTTTCTTCCATCTCTTGAGATCTTGGGAGGAGGGAGCGTTTCCCAGAAAGCTTTAGGGGAAGGCTAGTCATTCTCTCATCCATTTGCCTGCATCCTTAATTACCTCTAGCCACGGAGCCTAACATACTCAAGGCTCCAGGAATTAGGATGCAGACATTGTGGCGGCGGCCGGGGGTGTGGGGGGATTCACAATAGTCTGCTAAGTTTTCTCCTAGAAGTTTTACCTTTCACACTTAGTTTTATGAGCCATCTCACAATAATCTTTACGTACAATGTAAGGCAGCGCTGAAGGTTCTCCTTTTCCCACATGACATCCAGTTGACCCAGCACCATTTATGGAAACACCATCTTTTTCCCAACTAAGTTGCAACAGGGAGCCTGTGTTGTAAATCAGGTGATCGTAAACATGTGGGCCTCCCAGTGCAGCGGTCCAAGAATGTGCTGCTAAACAGATGTTGAACACTGGCTCGAGGGCAGGTAGGTTATAAAGCCCTGGTTTGTAGTGTCTGATAATTGCTATGGACCCCACTTCGGGTACCAATTTTCTGTCTTAGTCCATTTTGCACTGCTATAACTGAATACCTGAGACTGGGCAACTTATAAAGGAAAGGAATTTATTTCTTGCAGTTATGGAGGCTCAGTCCAAGATTGAGGATGTGCACCCGGCAAGAGCTTTCCTGCTGGTGGGGACTCTGCAGAGTCCCGAGGTGGCACAGGGCATCACATGGTGTGGGGGCTGAGTGTGCTAGCTTAGGTCTCTCTTAATCTTCTTAAAAAGCCACGAGTCCCTCTCCCATGATAAACCATTAATCCATTAACGCATGGAAAGATTGCTCCATTTGTGAAGGCAGCAAGACCCATCACTTCTTAAAGGACCCACCTTTCAATACTGCCACACTGGGCATCAAGCTGACCTCAGCCAATTTCAAGCTACCAACATGAAGTCAGTGAGTGTGGAGTCCATACAATGTAACAGTTGACTCTGATGTCCCAGGAAGGACTGGTTCTGGCCGCACTACCTTACCTCATTCATCTCTGCACCAGATTGCTTATTGACTCTTAACAAGTAAGACATAATGGGCAAGACCTTTGCATACACTTTCCCCATCCATGTAAAGCCCAAACCATTTTCAGATGCCACCTGCACTACCTGACATGTTCTGGACCGCAAAGCTGGTCTGGCCACCTTGGACATAGAGCGTGCACGAGAGGGCTGCTGCCCTTAGCCTGCTGCCAAATCTCTAAGACACAGCTGAGCCCCCTGCTGCAGAAGTGCACCAGGACCCTCTCTGTTCTCTTTCCAATGTGGCAAGCATGGGCTTGGTGACGTACATTTGCAATGTCATCTGCCTAAAGTTTCATTCTAGCCAAGTCAAGTTATGGAGTGAAAAGGTACAAAAAAGGGTTCCCAAACAAAAGGGACTCCTAGCAAACTGAAGTTTCTGTTTCCCACTTGGTGCAGACCTGCAGAGGTCCTGCAGGAAGGGGTACTGGGGCCTGGGCCCACCTGGCTCCAGAGTAAAGCTCTTACTCACTGGTGGCCCTGTTCCCAGGAGGAAAATCACAGCGTTGCTGTGCCGGGTCTCCAGGGCCCATGGCGATTTTCTGGGAATCCCATCAAAACCCTTAGGCAGCCTATTCATCGTTCCTGGCTGTGGATTGCAAACTCTTTCCCTACCAGGGAGTAGTGAAATTCCAACAGGTAGCTTGGGATCCTGTTGATGCCTGGATTGTGGAGGAGTAGGCAGTTTGCAGTGACCAGAGCCCCCAACCCTGGAGCAGGAAGGCCACTGTGACCTCCACCTGCCTTTGTCCAGGCTACCGTATTTGGAGGTAAGCGTGATGCCTGCGACCTCCATGGTTCCTGTTTCGCAGCAAACAGGGATGGACACTCTGATTCCCAACATGCACCTGCACTCTTGAAGAGCCGTCATTCTCCCAGCTTAGCGTGGCAGTGTAGCCATGTGTGCTAGAGTCCAGTGCAAGGAACCCCTCCTGAGGCGCCCTGCTGTCCCACAAGTCGCCTGCCTCTGCTCACCTCTGGGAGGGAGGCAGCCGCATGGCCAGCAGAGAGCAGGAACACGGGCAGGGCTAGGGATCTAGAACTGCCTGGGCCCAGAGTTCTTAGGAGGCTGAAGGGCTGCCTAGCCTGAGCGGGCCGGTGCTTCCGGTCAGATCCTCTGAGGCGCAGTCACTAGGCAGGGTTAGATGTGAGTAAGACATTTACCGGGGGAAATGCCTGCGAAGGGAGATGGGGAGGGAGCCGGGGGCTGAGACAGTGGGCAGGCTGTGATGCAGATCTGAGTGCCAGGAAGGAGGGAGGGGGCAGGCCTCTGATGCCTTAAGATGGTGCCAGCAGGTGAGCAAAGTGTCCTTGAGCCCCCATGTCCCCATCTCACAGGCGCAGGCCTGCCTCAGTATCCTGCCTCTCCGTCGCTGGCTGAGCGGCGGGAGCCTACCTCCACGCCAACACAGGAAAGGGTCCCGGCATGCAGTGGCTGGGGAGGCTGGTCATCTTTGCTCCTTGCCGCTGGGGACCTAAGAGGTGCTTGTTGCGCCCACCACATTCAGAACAAGGTGGGCAAGCGGCTGACCACAGACAAAGTACAGCCACCAGACCACAGGCCACTGGGAGGGCGGGAGGTGCATCGGGATGTGGACACACCCCACCAGTGGGGCCCCCATGGGGGAAAAATAGATTCCTGGGTCTCCTGTCCAACTTGCTGGCCAGGATCTCTGGGAGAGGCCTGCGAATCTGTTTTTTAACGTACACCTGGGTAACTCTGAATGCAGCCCCATCTACAAACCACAGGAGGAAGAGCGTTACACAGCCTCCCTCCCTCCCTCTACTCCTCACACAGCGTGACTGTGGACGCCTATCACATGCCAGAGTCACTCTGCTGGCCGAGGGGAATGTGATGGGTGTGCATGCCAGGGAATGTCAGACACTAATCAGATTACTACCCAAAGTGCCAAACTGCACACTTTGCCAAGTGCCTTCAAGGGGAGACTAGAGAATGCGATCTCCCACCGTGCATGTCTCCGCAGAGGCGGGGTTTCCACTCAGGGGGAGGAGAATGGGGGACCCCCTAGCACCCCTCTCTCTCATTTTTCCCCAGGGAGGAGTCAGTCTGGGAAGAAGGAGCCCTTCCCTTTTCCTGAGGAGATAGCTGGCCTCAGGAAACACTTTGCCTCAGATGCTGTGTGGGGGATCAGAAAACAATACTCCCAAGTACAGTGCGTGGCCCTGCCGACCCCGCCGAGCCCTGCTGTCTTTCCGCCCTCCGTCCCTCCCGAGGCATGGGGGGGGCAGGGGCCATTCTTGAAGCTTCTGTATCTACCTGGAAACCGGACTCCCAGAGAGCAATGCAGTTGCCTTCCATCCTTTTCCTGAAATTCCACTAACCAGAGATTAAAACTCAAATCACAGGAGTTTGAACATCATACACCACGTGGGGTCCAGGTGAACTTCATCCCAAGCCATCAGGAAGGTTCAGTTTTCAGAGAGAATCATTCACGGCCATCTGCCTCCTGGCCCACTCACTGCCCCGGGGATCACTTGCTACCCCTCAAAATTGCCGCATCTCCCCCACCGCCTCCCTAGGAAGAAGGCACAGGAGCGTCGGGACCTTGTTGTTTATTGGGCGTCACACCCCACTCCCCCGTGCCGTGCATGTTCAGTGAACTCTGTGCCTCTCTCTCCTCTTAATCTGCCTGCTGTCAGTTCATCTCCAGGGATCCCCCAGAGGCAGCGCCCGCCCCGTGCCCTGCAGCTGCCTCGCTGTGGGTTAACAGCACTTGGGCTCCTCCTGCACAGACTCCCAAGGCCCCGGAGTGCGCTTAGCCGCGTCTGCTCACCAAGACAGCTCTGCACAGTACCCGACACTGTGCCCGAGGTTTCAGCCGCAATCGGTTAAGACTGCTGTTCCCTTTTCCTCTGATGTCCCTGCAGGGCAAGTGGCACTGGGGAGGCCTGGGCCGTGTGGGGGTCTGAGTAAGGGTTAGTCGGGTTTGGTCTCGTGGGATACGTTCTGTGGGTCCCACTGTACACTTCTGTGTACGGTTCTGGGCTTGGACGAGAAATAAAGGAACGTAGATACCTCCAGCCCAGCCGCCCAGCCCTGCGGCAAAGTGCACAGCATTGAGTCTAAGAGGGTCTCATCTGGCCTGGGGCCGGCGCGGGGGGGCTTCCTGAAGATGTGAGTCCTGAATCAGTGTGAAGGGCGGCTCGGAGCCGACAGGGCAGAGGGCTGGGGGTGCAGGGGTGCTCCAGACAGGATACACACTATGGGCAAGGGCCCAAGGCAGGCAGGACGTGAGAGGACACAGGCCAGGTGCAGAGGAAAGGGAAGGGGCACCGGCCGGGCTGGGAGTGAACTCAGGCCAGGCCTCACTGAGCCTCCATGGGAAAGAGTTGCTTTCTCACCTCAGAGCCAGGGAATGCCACCCCTGGCCGCCGGTCACATTTGTGTTGCAGAAAACCTGATGAGCAGGTTAGGGGAGCGGGAGTAGGTTGGGAGCAGTGAGATCAGCTGCACCTGGCCCCGGCTTAGCGGGATATTGGATAAGGCGGGAGAGTCCTGGGGGAGTGCACTGACCCTTAAACCCTGCTGGCTTCATCCTGGGGTCTCAAGCTCAGGTTGGAGGGTGCAGTTTCCATAAAAGAATTTATTCCCTAATTAATCTCGCTACACCATCTGTCTCGGCCCCCTTCCAATTTCACCTCTGCCATAGCCCATAAGAACCGGGGATGGTAACCGAAGTGGGGGAAGGCAGTTGAGGTGTGTCCTGGGTCCCGTCACTGATCTTCATGGCTCAGCCCCCCGTCCTTCAAGCCCTCATCAGCGTCAGGGCATCCCCAAGCCTGTGCCTGGGCACAGCCGCGCACCCAGTGTCTACATATCACCACGGTCCACTTTAATCAGGGAGGTGACTCTACCACGGCAGTCTCCGCTGTGCTCCTGCCGGGAGTCGCAGGCGTCGGTTTGCGATGTGATGAACACACGCACAATCCACAGGCCGCATCACGGAGTTCTGGGCCCCAGACTGTACCCAGCGCCACAGCTGGGCAGTGAGGGTGGGGCAGGGTCCCACAGCAAGTGACATATTACCCTGGGCTAAGGAAGTCACACCTGAAAGCAAAAGGATGACCCATGCAGCAGCCAGGGGGTCACGCTGCAGGACTGTGGAGCCAGAGCCGACAGGAGGCCCTCTCAGAGGGGCGGGGCTGGGTTGGGCCCTGAGATCTTTAAATCGATGCTTGCGGAGATCTGGTCTCAGGGTGACCGGCCAATCCCCGTGCTGCCCGCAGGTCTGCATTTACCACGCACGCGTCACCAAAACGGGTGTCCCCAACACAGGAGCCACCTGCTTCAGAAGGCCTCTGCACAGAGCACCACCGTGACAAAATACAAGTGATTTCTATGCAAAGCAGGTCCTAAGAATATTGCACCAAGGAAGCCACAGCTATTTATAAGACTCCACAGACTAAGGAAAGGTTTTATTGAGCCACAAGAGGGAGCTGTTGGCTAGCTTTGGAAATGGCACCTCCGTCCGCTCAGGACGAAGGATGCCCTGGTCAGGTGTTTGGGTCCTTCTTCCAGGAGGGAGCCACTCCTTCTCGACTAAGAGAGTCTAATTTAGGTTTCAAGAAATGAAAATTCACAAATGGTCCAGAAAGTCCATAGGGCCCATCATGTTCTGGGAATTAGTGGACAAATCGGCTCCCACATCCTGGACTTGACCAGGGCAGACTTTGACCCTGATCCGCAGGTGACATCCCAGCGACACTGGGCGATGTCTGGAGACACTCCTGGTTGTCATGACTGGTGGTGGATGCTCCTGGCATCTCGTGGGTGGAGGCCGGGGATGCTGCTAAACGTCTGTTATGCACAGGACAGGTCATTGTCCTTCCCTCAGACAAAGAATCATCTCACCCAGAATGTCCGCAGTGCTGGAGCTGAGAATCCCTGATTTCAATGAAAAGAGTAATTTTCTCTCCAGGTGGGGAAGGCCTCTCCTGGCTGTGGTTTATGTGTGGCTGGTCTGGAGGCTTCTGGATGTTCTCTCATCATCAGGAGAAGCAGGTGCCCCCAGGGACATCACTCCTCCAGGGAGGAGCTGCTGCCAGTGGAAGGACTCACTCCACTAGGTGTGGCCGTGGGCTGGGCAAGGGCTCCCTTCCACATGCTGTGAGTGCCTCCCAGAGAAGACACTGCTGCAGCACCGCTAAGAATCTGCGGGTCCTTAGCCCCCATGCGGGTCAGGACAGGGCTCTGGGCTGGGGATTCCCTCGTCAGGTTCATCAGACCGTGAGAATCAGACGCCCCCATGGGGACCAGGCCTCAGTTGCCAGGTGCGCCACCAGCAGGAAAACTCAGAGCCGGGAATTGGTCCCAATGAGAACACTGCGGCAGCCAACGGCCAGGGTGTGTGGGAGGGAGAGGACGCGGCGCTGGAGGTGGCAGAGACAAGGCCTCAGAGCAGAAAACACCAGCACCGCGGGAGACCCCTCCCTGGAGCACTTCTCGGAGAGGCTGGGCAGAGGGCCCCGAGGCTGTAGTGAGACCACCTCAAGCTCAGGGAAGGCAGGCTTGGTGGCATCAGGACCCAGGGCCGGGACTGGGGTATGGGGGAGGAGGAGAGCCAGGGAAGGGGACCCTCCACGGAAGAGTGAGATCCATGAGGACCTGAGCTAGGGCTCAAAGCCAAACGAGACGCAAACTCGCAAACACGCGTCTCCAGCGCCATGTCTCCAGCGCCAGGCTCCCGCTGTTCTCAGGCCACTGGGCCTGCCGTACCCATCCACGCCTTCCAGCATCCTTGCTCACGCCTGTCGCGGCAGGGCTGTGAGGCCAAGGGGAGACCTGCGAGCCCTGCCTCCTCTCACGGCTGCGGGAGGGGAGGCGGCGTCCACAGGGCACCCAGGCCCAGGGCTTCAAGTTCAGGACCCCACACTGGTCTGAAACTCCAGATTGCTCCTTCTCTTGAGCACCTTCTTTGAGTTCTCGCCGTCACCAGCGTCACTCTCCTGCTGACTCAGCCTTTTGCTGCTTAACACAGGGAGGAAACGCAGTGCTTAGGACTCCGGCTCCGTGCCTGCCCCGTGCACAACCCGTATGACTGGATTAAAGGAAACGGCATCAACCGGCACCCAAAACAATTTTCACTATGACATGAGTTAAGAAAAACCCCCAGTTTCTGTTGTTGGGTGGCGACCATCCAGTACCACAACTCAGGTGCCCCGGGACAGATCCATCCTGTTGCAAATCCTGAAGCTCTGTGCCCCTTGGCCAGCCCTGGTGACAGAGAGCACTTCAGGCTGGACCCTGATGGGGTATGGAGGTAGGTCACAGCTGGCCTGGCCAAATGGGACCCCAACAGTGGCAGGGACCGCCAGGTCAGCACTTCCTGTAACAGCAGGGCCTGCTGTTCTCACATCAGGCCACATAGCTCATTTCTCGGGCTTTCAGCAATGCCTCTGAGAGGAGGGCTGGTTTCCTGCCCAGACGTCAGGCACATGGCAGCTGAGGGCACGGCCCATATTCACCCACAGGCAAAAAGCTGGGGACCCCGTTGTACCTGAGAGATCCTGAGGTGTGGTCCCCAGAGGCAGGGTCCTCATCGTCAGGCACCCCTGGGTCGGCCCTCTCCCTGGGCAGGGGCTTCTTCCTTTTGGTCCTTAGGGGCTTCTCTGCAGAAGACAGATGATCCCAGGCATTCTGCGACTTTATACAATTGACAACTTCTCTTGGCCTCACTCCAACCCAGCCTGACATTTCTGAGTGCCCTCTGAGCTCTGCTGCATGTGTGCTCAGTACCCTAGGCTATTACTCCCATTTCACTGATAAGGAAATTGAGGCCCCCAAAGCCAGCACAGCTGGTTGGAGCTAGAGCTGGGATTTGAAGTCAGGTCTGCCGGCTCACACTGTGCTTCCTCCCCACCCCACTGACTCTAAGACTTAGCAGAGCAGTAAGAGGCTGGAAACAGCCCCAGTACGAAGGCTTCTATTTCAATAGATTTGTGTTTCCATACTACCTTCGGAGTCCCTCTCCCAATGCCAGGTTATGACATCCTGGGACATCACTGGAGTTGTTGCTGGCAGGGGGAGGAGAGCTTATTATCTCCACTTCACAGATGGGGAAACAGAGTCAGAGAAGAGACACAGCTGGGGAGTGGCAGACCCAGGAACCAGAATTATCAGACGCCAGAGAGCAAGGGCCGTGTGGCGTGTCCTAACTGAGCCTGATCATTTACAGGGCAGGAAAGCCCAGAGAGGTTAGGTGCAAAGCTCGAGGCCACACAGCTAGTTAATGGTGGAAGTGGGACTAGACTCGTATTTCACAGCGTGAGTGCCCCTGCTCTAGTGTATGCCGTCTGCGACTCACCCGGCAGCCCGCGCTGACTGGGGAGCAGCTTGCTTTCAGCAAGGGGCACGCAGGCCAGGGCTACCAGCTCAGAGATGAAGTTCTGCTCGGCTTCCTGAAATGCAGACAGAGAGGTTAGTAGGGCCTACCCTGCCTTTCTGGCCTCTCCAAATGCCCCTTCGCAGAATGGAGTTGACACCCTAGAGGCTGACAGGACCCTGCCCCCGACGTGGAGGGGAGTTTTCTACGACGCCTCCCAGAGACTGAGGAGCAGGGAGGAGGCACCTGCGGGGAAGGGCGCTGCCACTCGCCAGCTCCTGCCAGAGAACTGTCCCACTGTGCAGACGAGGACACTGCGGCGAGACAGCCTCAGTGACCTGCCGTGGCGGAGGCAGCAGCAGAACAGGGTCTAACCCACTTCGGCCTGACCCTGGAGTCTGGGCTGTCACCTGCCAACACCGGGCTTTAACCAGGCAGAACTGAAGCCATGACTTACTAACTGTGTGGCCCTGGATGGCAACCTAATCTCTGCGAGCCTCAGCTTCCCCATCTCTAACTGGGACAGCAAGCGACCACCTCCTCAGGTGCTGGAGGATGACATTAGACAGTGTGTGTAAAGCGCTCAGCTCAGCGACTGTCTGTAACAGACCTCAACCAATAAACGTCAACAACCACTGCTGTCATTCTTTCTTCTTTTTCTTCTTTTGAGACAGAGTCTCGCTCTGTAGCACAACTAGAGTGCCGTGGCGTCAGCCTAGCTCACAGCAACCTCAAACTCCTGAGCTCAGGTGATCCTCCTGTCTCAGCCTCCCGAGTAGCTGGGACTACAGGCATGCGCCACCATGCCCGGCTAATTTTTCTATTTTTAGTAGAGACGGGGTCTCACTCTTGCTCAGGCTGGTTTCGAATTCCTGAGCTCAAGCGATCCTCCCGCCTCAGCCTCCCAAAGTGCTAGGATGACAGGTGTGAGCCGCCGCACGGCCCACTGCTGTCATTCTCACTGTCACTGTTACTGCTGCCTGGTGGGGACACGCCATTAAGTGCTACCATTCTGGAATATTTAAGTATTTTATATATAGGTGGCCACTTTGCTTTATTGCTGGACTTTATCATCTCACACTAAGGGAATTTTTCTGTGACGAAATATCCACTTTATATCAAGAGAGCCGGGCATCCTGTATGTTTCAGATAAGTGCAAACCCACTTTATCTGAAGTGGGTCCCAGTTACAGATGGGGAAGCTGAAGCTCGCAGAGGTTAGGTTGCCATCCAGGGCCACACAGTTAATAAGTCATGGCTTCAGGTCTGCCTGGTTAAACCCCAGTGTTGGCAGATGACAGCCCAGACTCTGGAGTCATGCAGAAGTGGGTTAGACCCTGTTCTGCTGCTGCCACCACCACAGTGACCCAAAGTGACCACCAGCAAGGACTGGGTGACACAGACGTGCTCCCTGGTGGCACCGTGTACACAGGAAAACGCTCGTGTCTTTGTTGGGTCAGCAGGCATGGGCTGATTGGCTTGTGAGGGGCACTGCAGCCACTCAGGGAAGTGACACAGCCCTGCCTGCCTTCCAGGAGCCCACGGTCCCACGGCGAGGCCAAAGCATTATCACAGCGGAAGGCGCAGGGCGGTGGGAGTCCCCTCACATGGCCACGTAGCTGATCCGTGGCACAGGGTTGGCCTTTTGCCATTTCCACTCCTCTTTAAGCCACTGCCATTCAGAGCCCCAGTTCCATAACTGGTACCTGCAGCTGGGTCTCGAGCTGGGCTTCTAGAAGGTCCATCGCTCTCGCCTGCTGCTTCCGGGCATCCAGGCGCATCTGCTGGTGCACACGGAACTGGGCCAGGAACCGCTTCTGCTGCGACAGCATCCTATGGAAGGGACGAAGGCAGTCAACACTGCTCGGGACGGCAGGGCCACCAGTCCCAGCACAGACCTTCCCGAAGAGCCTGTTGAGTTGAGGCAATGAGTGGCCGTGAGACGTCCTTGAGCCCTTGAAGCCCGAGAGGAGCCTGGCCAGCATGGGCACAACTCACTGGGGCTACACACGCTGCAGTCGCAGCTGAGGCCCCACCAGTAGGCTGGTTCATCACAAAAGTGGACACCCCTTGTTTGAAACCTGGGAGTGTGCGGAATCCTGCATGTGCATTTTCACGTGATCTTCACAGTGGCTTGGTGACACAGGCAGGACAGAGAAGAAAAGGGAAGGGGAAGGAGAAGCCCACAGAAGGGGCCACCCTGAGGACATGCAGGTGCAAAGAGGCTGAGAAGAAAGTAGCATCTTCTCCTGAGGAAGCAATCTTACCCCCAAGGGAGGAATATTCCTCTAAGAGGACCAGAGACCTGCCAGCCACCCATCCCTAATTTTAAATTTCACAAGTGCCTGACCCCAGGAGCTCCCACCTCCCTCCTTGGATACTTCATATCCTCAGCTGACTCTTCTCTGGCCCTCGGCAAACGGGAGCATTCAAATCCAGCCACCCTGTTCTCACCATGGCCCCGCCTTCTTCCAATCTTTTAGGGCAGATTCTCTGAAAAGGGCTGAATTTCTAGACCTGAAGGCAGAAGTCACCTTTAGCATCCATAGGCAGCCGTGCAAGTGGTGTACCCAGAGGCACAACAATGCCACTTTGCTTTGCTTCATGCTGTCTGCAGTAATGCCTTTCCCTTCTTCTGTGTCTTTGCCCAGCAAACTCCTATTCATCCTACAAGACCCCATCATCCCTCCATCCACTCATTCATTAGTGTCTCTGGTCTGCCAGGTACTGTGCACGTATAAGAGACACAGGTGTAAGAGACTCGCAGTCCCTGCCCTCATGGAGCTCTGCTTTGAGCTGGGGAGGGGATAGAGGCTGAACAAGTAACTTATGCGATTGACACAGCTGAGGCCAGCACTCTGTGGGGGCCTCTCCCACACCCTCGAGGAGGCCGAGCTTCCTTGGAAACCATTGGTGAGTTCACAGAGATGAGGGAGGGGAGGGCATCCCCAGCTGGGCACCAGTCCCTGCATCACACGAGATGGGGTCATGCACCCCTCGCCACGGGCTTTGCTTTCTTCTTCCATAAACCAGGGCGGGCCAGGTGGCTGCTGAGGCCCTCCTCTGGGATCACCTGGCTCAGCGGGAAGCCCTCGGACCACGTCCATAAGAATCCCTTGGTGGGGAGGTGGAGGGTTAAAAATTCAGATTCCTGGGCTCTGCCTTTGAGGAGTCCGAATCTGTGGGACCCAGAGTCTGCGAGCTCAGCAGGAAAGCCTGTGTGCTCCTGTGTCCCCGATCTGAGGACTGCCAGACCCATCATTTGCCAGAGGCACAGAAGTCAGGGCGAGTTCAGTCCTCAAAACCCGAAAGCAGGGCATTTGCCAACTGTTGTGTGTTGGTGACCAGTCAGAGGACTCAGGGGGGTGCTGAGGGCATGCTGCACCTGACCCAGGGGACACGGCAGTTCTTGTTTCCTGCACAAGCACCCAGACGAGGGCTGGCATTGACTGCTGCGTGCGGCAGGGCTCCTCCTTCTGCGCAGCTGGGGGGCGCCTCTCCCAAGGCGAGGCCCCTCCCGGCACAGCACCCGCACCGGTTCATCGCTTTCTGTCTGCCGGTGTGTCTCCCTGTCCAGGCTTGAGCTCCTGAGTGGCAGGAACTGTCTCTGGTCCCCAGTTCAAGGCCAAGCAAAGAATAGGTGCTTACGAGGGCATGTTGGTGCTGTGTCCACAAACTCTCAGCCCCTCTGGAAGTCACTTGCACGTCCAGGGACAGCTTCCACACAGGCCAACCGCTTCTTACGCCAAGCACCTGTGCCTACATTTTAGGGCTTTCTCTGGCCACAGGTGGAGTGTGCCTGGCTTGCTGGGGGCCAGGACACCTCCAGGACAGACTTTCTACCACTGTGGAGCGGGAGCCGCAAATGTCCTGTCTTCCTGGCCCTGCGGACACCACTGGAACCGTGCTCCGCCCAGTCCTCACAAGGGCCCGAGGAAACTCTCCTTACTGCAGACGTGCTGGGCTTTCCCCCACTGTCACAGGACACACCACGGCCCCCAAAGATGTCCACGCCCTAGTCCCTGGAACCCATGAAGACTCCATGTTATGTGGCAAACAAGACATGGCATGCAGACTAAGGATACAGCGCAGCCTGGTGACCAGGTGGCCCTGGAGGGCAGAGGAAGTGCTCCCGCGGGGAGTGGGAAGCAGCAGGAGCGAGTCGGCGCGTGGGCAGGACTTGCCCCTGTCGCTGTTTCTTGCTGAGGGGCCCCACGCAAGGACAGAGAGGGAGGCGGAGTGGCCTGCGGCTGGGGCATGCCTCCAAGGAAGCGAGGACCTCAGTCCCCAGCAACCGCATGTGCTCAGAAGCAGATTCTCCCCAGCCGGCTGGAGGACGGCCGGTGCTCAGCACCCTGGTTTGGGCCTGGTGAGACTCAGAGAAGCCGGAAGAGCCGACCCCGACTTCTGGCCTCTAACTCCGTGAGATGGTCAGTCTGTGTGTGGCGTGGGCTGCCAGGTTTGTGGCCACTGTGACGGTCACTGCTGCAGAAGACACAGTCCTCGCCACACTTCCCTGTCATGCAGCGTGCTTCCCAGGCCGCCTGCCGCTCGGGGACAGCCTGCGCCCGAATCCCCATCTCAGGGTCTGTTTCTGCGGCACCGAGGTGTGGGTGAGAGGGGAGGTGCATGTCAGGGCTGTAAGGAAGCCTCCAGCACGCCTGTACCGGCTCGCCGACTTGCGCCAGACCGCAGGAGGACCGAGGCTCCTGGGCTCACGCGCTGCGGGGGCGGACAACGGCCGCGGTAAGGAGCGAGTGTGTGCGGCCTCACGCACTGATGCGTCACAGGCAGACGCGCTGTATGAAGCGGCGGAGAATGACCCCCGCGTGGGGGACCCCCGAGACCGAAGTGCAGCCCTCACCTCTGGTGGACGGCCTGGGAGGCCCCAAGCGTTCCGCCTGCCGGCCTGCTCCCCGACGACGGGCCGCCGCGCTCCTGCTGTTTCCGCAGCTGGTAACTGTCCGCCCTCTCGCCTAGGCCACGCAACACACGACAGTCAAGGGGTCGTCTGGAGGGTGCCTGTGGTGGGTCTGCACAGGGGCTGGGCTTTGGGGACAGCAGGACACACCTGCTCTGAAGGACGTGGCACGACACCAGCCCGGGGACGGGCGTGGCAGGAGGACATTGTCCTGGTGTCCCCTGCCCTCTGCCCCCTCCCTGCTTTCTCATGCGCAGAGGAGACAGGGAGGCAGACGGGAAAGTCTCCTCCACACTGAGGCACCACGCAGGGCTCGAAAAGCCACAGCAAAAAGGAGAAGCGACTCGCCAGAGGGCGGCCAGCCTTCTGAGGGCCAGCGCCTAGCCACTGCCCCCGCGGGTCTGGGCAGGCCCACCTCTGAAGGCACGCCCCACTTCTGGGAGCTCGTTCCTGTTTGCAGATTTAGGCGCTCGTGGTCTTTAGAAGGTTAAGCGTGAAGTGACAAGGTGCCCCAGGTTACCCAGGACAGGCTCGGTTCGTAACCATCGGCCCAGGAGGATAATTAGCAGTACGCTTTGCTCTCGAGAGGTCCTGGCTGGACAATAAACCGCAGGACTGCCCTCCTCAAGGCACCGCTCCCCAGCCAGCAGGTCCAGGGAGCCCTGCCAGGAGGCCCAGACACCCAGCTAGCTGTGAGACACACAGCGGCCACTGCCTGGCTGGCCCCGAGCTTGCTGGCACCTACAGAGAGATCGGGCCTGGGGACCTCCAGGCTAGAGCACTGTGACTCTTAAACGGAACAGCTCACTGAAGGAAGAAAAAGGAGCTCACGTGGTTAAGTTCAGCTGCATTGTTTCAACGCATTTACTGTGAAACCCCCACATTAGAGTTGGGGTGTCAGGGAAGCAGGAAATAAGAGCTGAGATGTGTGGGTGAGTCCAACCTTGGTCCCACAGATGGGGAAACGGAGGCCTAGTGAGGGGAAGTGACACCCCCGGATCTGGAATGTTCTACAGTGGCAAGCAACCATGTCTGTCTCCTGCTAAACAAGCCCAACCTTCCTTTGGAAAACCATGAAGAACCTGTAGTTGTCGGGCATGTTTCTGGGCATGTGCCCGGATTTTACTGGCATCTAGGCCTCTAGTTCCCCAGGACACGGGGAAGACAAATGTGGCAGCTAAGCTCAGTTAAGGAACGGCACTCAGGGAAGGCCGCCCCGGCCCTGCACCCGAACGCTAACCTCCATTCCTCCAGGGATCGAGTCTAACCTCAGTTCTGGGACGATCCAGGCAGAGCTCGTGGGAGAATGTGTAATGCCCCCTGTTTGGAAGCCCTGGATGCAGGCGAGGACGCTCCCAGAAGTAGCCTTCAAGAAATGGCTTTCGAGTATTATAATTTGTATGTTATTACTGGAATTGGGGATATTGTCCTTTCCATCACCCCTGGTTGCCTTTTACAAGAGCCCTTGGGAGAAAATTCTTGGGGTCTCAGGAACATCTCGGGGCCGTGGGCCTGCTCTTGCTCATGGTCACTGCAGTGGTTTTAATCAAGTACGTTTCCATCTCCTTGGCTACCAGGAAGCTTGGAGACAAACGCATTTCCCATCTAAGTGGGATCTGGGGGCACGTGTCCTAGATAACGACCTTCCTCGACTCTGTCTCCTGCCCTGTCCTTGCACTGACTTACCTACTTACAAAAAAATCCTGTTGCACTGGTGTTTCCCTGTGCATGTGTTTCTTGAAGGCCTTTTAAAAAGTCTTTTGGGACAAAGCAGGGGATGAATAAATACATAAAAGCATTAAAAAAACTAAATTCCCCCAAATAAAATTTGAAGCACTTGACATCCTATCCTGCCCCAAACTAGAAGTTTGGACGTCTCTTCTGGGGCTTCCCCAGGGAGGGAGCCTACCCTGCAGGGCCTTCAGGTGCTGCCGTTTTCTCTCCCCGTGGGCCTGCACGATCTTCCCGATCTGCTGGTCGTATGCCTGCACGAGGTGGCTGATGCCAGCGCTGGTCACGTAGACGCTCTCCACTGCCGCTTCCACCAGCGTCCTCTGCGGGGAGGGAAGGATGGTGACAGCAGAGAAGTCACACATGGCAGCCACTGTGGCCCATTCTGTGTCCTGCCTCCCCTTGCTCTGGTTCATATCTTCCACCTACTCACTGACCGGGATTTGTCAGGGAGCAGAGAGTGTGTGGTTGGTTTAAACCAATCATGATAATCTTATATTTTCCTAGGTCAGGGATAGTCTAAGGCTGGCTGTGTCGCCCAGTTCTGGCCAGTGAAATACAATGTTAGGGAAAGTCTGCTGGGGAGCTCTTCCCTCTCTGAACATTAATGTGAAGGCTCAGTGAGTAAAAGACTTTGCCACTTCCCTTTTCCTGCCTGGAATGCAGACCTGATGTATGGAGAGGCAGTGGCCATTATGACACTATGAGGCAAAAAAAAAAAAAAAAAAAAAAGCAAGAATGGTGGATTGGAAAGAAAGAGACTGGTCCTTGGTCACATCACAGGGAGCCACTGTGCCAGCTGGGACCACTCACCTCACATTTCTTGTTGCATGGGATAAGTAACTTCCATTTATTTGAGCCATTTTAGTAGGGCTTTCTGTTACTTGCAGCTGTAAGCATTCCTAAATGATACACCTTCTGACCAAAGCAGAAAAGAGGAAATGCCGAGACACTTCATTATTGGGGTTGTGTTGGTTGTGCACTGATGAAAGTTACCATCCTTTTCTTCATAAGATTATGGACAAAACTCAGAACTAAGTTAAGACACAAGAGTGCCCATTTCGACATTTGTTCGATGGTGCCAGGCTTTGGGCATGAAAAAGTAAATACCCACTTATTGTTGCTGTTATTTTTGTAGAGGTGGGTTTTGCATGTTGCCTGGTCTGGTCTCAAACTCCTGGCCTCAAGCGATCCTCCTGTCTCAGCTTCCGGAGCAGCTGGGACTACAGGCCCAAGCCATGGCTCCTGGCCTCCACTTATTGTTGAGTAAGTATTACTGAGTGGTTATGTTCCAAGGGCTGTGCTGTCCACTCGCTCTCATCGCACAGGCTGAGAAATGTACCTGGACATGCAGGTGTGGAACCCGGGCTGCGGAGGCAGGCAACTGCACAGCCCAGGTGGTCTCACTCCCACGCAGCTGGGGCTCTCCTCCCCCTCTGCCCAGCCTCCCTATCCACAAAGGGGGCTCTGACTCCAGGCTCCACCCCTCGAGGGAGCCTGGGCTCCGGCCTTGCACTTCCCGGCAGGAGCTCCCGTTCTCTTCCCCCCGGGGAGGGCCAACCCACCTGCCTCATTGTCCGCCCTGCGTCCACCTACCTGCCCAGTGGAGCGGCATCCATGCCCCTGCTCCGCCCCCACGCCCTCCATCCTTGCCACCCTTCTCTCCTCCTCCACGGTTTCTCTGGCTGGCATCTCGTGCACATCAGCAAACATATCTGCTCTAGTATTCTGCTTTTCCAACCCGGCTTCATCCACGCAGCGCTGCCCGCCCCCCTGCTCACCCGCAGCAGAGCCTCTCCAGGACCCCGAGGCCGTGTCTCCCCAGTCTTCACCCCCGCAGACCGGGAGCCCGCGAAGGCGGGAACACTGCCCACCCGGCCCACTCTATCCCAGCACCTATGGCAGGGCCTGGTGCTCTGGGAATAGACGTGGAACACATGTCCATTCTTCTAGAAACCAAGCACAGTGTTCTTTCTTGCAGGTGTGAAATGTTGGGGGAGGTCCTTACTTTCTAATCCCAGCTCAAAGTCCCTCAGGGAAGCTGAGGACAAAATTGGACACCTTGCATCTTACTGCCTTTTCATGCAGCGAACAGTGATTATTAGGTAAGACTTGGAAAATTTTAGGAAAACAGGAGACAGGCCCCATTTCACCAGCCCTAATGTCTGGACGACCTGAGGCAGCCGTGAGATATTCAGAACAAGATGTCGCAGAAAAATGGGTCCAACCTGTTTGCTGCACAGGGAAGCGGAATGACTCCCCACTGACATGAAAGGGTCCCTTGGAGGGTGCCTAGAAGGCTCCGGCACCCCACGGCATGAGGGTTGCCTGCCGGTCTCAGGCCTGCGACACCGCTGGTGTCTCCCAGCCACAGATACCCCTACCCCAGGCGTCCGCAAGGCGACTCGTGCGGGGCGGCCGCGGGCAGGCAGTGCACGTGGCCAGGTGCAGTGGCAGACGGTGCGGGGCGGGGAGAATGCTGTGAGCCGAGGTGGGCAGACGCACCTGCACTCGCGTGCAGGCTGACGGCACCTCCCGCTGTTCTCAGTGTTCCCCTGCTGAAAGTCACCGCTGTCAGCGTAAGGAGTGAGCCACTGGCACTCAAGCCAGGCTGTCCCAGCAGCGCTTCGCAGCTGTCAGGACGAACTCTGAAAAGCCTCTGTGTGTCAGGAAAGCACACATTTCTCCCTGGGAGAGGGACTGGTTCTGCCACTGCCCGGCTGCATGGCTCTGGGCGGCACCACGTCCCTCTGAAGGCTGAGCCAGCGATCAGAACGACGCAAGGCAGGGCCGAACAGCAGACAGGAAATCTGCTATCTGCTGCTGTGGTTCCTCACTGTAGAATGCTACAGGGAGAAGATCCCATCTTACAGATGAGAAAAACAAGGCTTGGGGAAGTCGTGTAATCTCTGCAAGGCCGGAAGGTCCATGATGGGTGCTGCAATACCAGACCCAGCTTTCAGATCCTACCCCAATTCTTCTTGGTCCTGGGTGTCCCAGGGGATGGGAGGTTGGCACGTACCTTGAAGTCATCCCTGTCCTTGGCCCGGCTCTTGGTGGCCGCGTTGCGTGTGCACCCCAGCAGTGCCTGACCAATGGCGCGCTCTGTGTGCTGCTGCAGGCGCTGTCCGACCTCCTGGGCCTCAGCCAGGAGTTGCTGCTGGAGCTGCAGCCGTGTCTGCTGCGCCTCCTCCTCCAGCCTGCCAGCCTCCTCCAGGACACGGGCTTCCTGGGAGAAAGGGACAGGGAGGGGCCACGATGCTGCCCTGTGCGGAGATGCTCCGGCCAGGACCAGGGTGTGGGGTTGGCCCTGCCCAGGGCCCCAGGGCTGGGAAAAGGATGGAGAAAGGGAGGAAAGAGGTGGTCTCTGGGCTTGCGAAAACCAGCACACAATGGATGAGCGAGCGTCTGCTGAAGATCCGCCCTCTTCTAAAAGAGCAATCATTGAGCACCAACTGTGTGCCAGTACCATCTGTGGTCCCTCGCAAGAGGGGGAGCCTTGCTCATCCTTCTAGAACATCATGAGACCTGAACACTAGGACAGATGAGAACACAAAGACTTGGAGAAGTTAAGTAACTTTCTAAAAGTCACACAGCAGAGCCAGGCTGTGAAGGCAGATCTGAGTCTGTCAGGACATCCCAGAAGCTGAGGCAGGCACACAGGGCCTGAGGGCTGGCTGTCCTCGTAGGAATATGAAAGAAAGAAGTGAGGGGAGCTGGCGCCAGGCCGGAGCCCACGTGCCCCGCCCGGAGCTCTCCTGGGCGGAAATAAGGAGACCTTGGGCTTGAGCCTGATTTGTGGGTTGAAGCACATCAGCTGCTCCCAGCCCTTAGTGGCTGTGTGCGGGAGACCCTGAGCCAACCTGCTTGGGGCTAAACCCCAGCTCAATTTACAAATCCTGTCTTTCGGTCTGTTAAAGCCTTCAAAGAGATTACAGAGCCTCTTCTCCCACGTCCCTGATGAGGACCGCTCCCATCTCTGATTTCACATGGATCTTCCAGTGTGATTGGCATTACTGAATAGAACCTACACTAGAACCTTCTGGCACGTGGGTGCCCCCTACAGTGGGCAGCCGGTGTCCCCACCTATTACGGGTTAAACTGTGCTCCCTCAAACCTTGTATCCAGGAGCCCTAACCCCAGCACTTCAGGATGCGACTGTCTGTGGAGACAGGACCTTTGAAGAGGCCACTAAGGCGAAAGGCGGTCACATGGCTGGCAGCCGGGCACTGCTGTGTGGGACGGGCGGGGGCCGCCGCGGCCTTACCAGGGCGTTGAGCAGCTGCCACTGGTGTTCGTCCAGGCACTGGGAGGACGCCTGCTCCAGCACACGTTGCTCACGCAGCTCCTGGAGCAGGCGCTTCTTCCCCGACAGCCTCATCTGCGCCAGGGTGGCGAGGGAGCTGCCGCGGAGAGCCAGCCTCCGGAGGGCCGAGCGCAGCAGCACGCTGTGGCCCTGCAGGATGCACCGGGTGGACCTGGGAGGAAAGCGGTGCGGGCCGGCGTCAATGCTCTTGGCTTCACTGAGCTCCTGAAAACCTCCCCAAATAGACCCCGCCCCCCAGGGAGCCCCTCCAGAAGGAAGTGGGTTGGAATCGTCTTGCCGTCTGCCGCCTGTCCTCGTGGACACGGGTGCTCACCTGGGTGCTACTCAGCCACCTGCTCTTGCTACTGCTTTTAAACTCTGTCCCCCACTGCCCAGCTGCCTGTGGTGCATACCACTTGAGTTTCTGACATAACTTGCAAATCAACACATTTCAAACTGAAATCTTGAGCTATTTTTGAGCTCCTATCTAAGTGATCTATCTAAGGCCCAGCGTCGTACAGCTCAAGGGATTTGCGGAGAGGCGGAAAGGCAGACCAGAGGGCTGGCGCCCGTCTACCGGGCAGGAGAGGTCTGGCCAACACGCCCGGCTTCCCACTGGGGCCTTTACCCTCAGAATAAGGACTCATTTCTCACAAAGACCTTGCTCTGTGTCAGCTAAATCCCCAGATGGGTGCAGTTGATCTACCACTACCAGCAACTGCTGTTGGAAGATGAATCCTCCCCGGAGGAAGATCCCACCATCTGAAGTTGTAAATCATCTCTACAATTTTTCATGCACAGGGTTCATCATTCAATAAAAATAACCAGACATGTAAACAGATAAGAATTAACCAAAAGTAAAGAGAAAAAGCGACAATAGAAACATACCTACAAGATATTAGATAATAGAATAATCAGACACAAAGTCTACAATAATTATGATTAATATGCACCAGAAATTAAATAAGATAAAGCAGATAACTGGTAACTATAAGAATCAAATGAAAATTCTAGAACTGAAAACCCAGTAACTGGCATTAACAACTCAGTAGGTGGATTCTCAGCCTGTAAAACATAGCTGAAGGGTGAACGGAAGACGACTCGGAAGAAAAGAACCAGCCTGACCCACAGAGAAAGAATGAGGAACGCGGCCAGCAGGTCAGGGACATACGGCACAGGGGAGGCCGACACACTGTGTGACTGCGGCCCAGGAAGAGGCAGGGAGAGAAAGGGCAGAGGAAGGTTTGCAGAGAAAATGACTGAGAATTTTCATAAACCAGCATGAAAACCCAAATACATCAGCATTCGGACTTACATTAAACATAAATGGACTAAACTCTAATACAATTTAAAGACACAGGTTTTCAGGCTAGCCAAATCCCCAGCCGCTCCCTGCCGCCTGCAGCATGGCTCCTCAGGGCCCCCTGGTCTGTCCCTACTTATGTTCCTGGGTCGATGCCGCCTGTGTGCGTCAGTGCCACAGCTGTGCACCTGCTGCCCGGGGGCAGACCCGAAGCAGGCTCCTTGGAAAGGCTCGGCAACTACAGCCACAACAAAATAATTTTTCTCATATGAAATAAGGAAAAAGAAATATTTTTCAGCAAACAGAGAAGACTATATTGCACTAACAGTTATGACAAAAGTATAAAAATGAATATAAAAATTGATCAATAAATGGGGAGTGACTGCAAAAAGGCCTATCGCCTTTCTGGGGTGATACGAATGTTCTAAATTTGGATTGTGGTGATGGGTGCAGAACTCTGTAAATTCAGTAAAAATCATTGAATTATACTCAAAATAAATATATGTAAATTAAACCTCAAAAAAGCTGTTCAAGAAAGCTCCCATGAAGTAGGTATCCTTAGCCCCACTTTACAGGTGAGGAAAGTGAGGCTGAGAAATGGGAGCCATTTACATTCACAGGCAGGCAGGCAGGCGCAGTCAGTGCGTGCACCTTACAGATGGGGCACTGAGGAGCACACAGTATCACGGGGCCTCCAAGCCCCAATCCCTCAGGAAGCTATACTCACTCTTCTGTGAGGCCGCCAAGTCGGCCCAAGACTCCGCGCACAGTGCTCTCGTGGTCTTCCTGCAGGTGTGTCTGTAGTACATCGGACAGAGCACACTCCTCCATCCACACCTAAACCCCAGAACAGAGGACAGAGAGTGCCTGTGGTCACTCATCGGGAGTTCATTTCATCAGCCTTGCTGTGCTAGACCGTGCCTTTTGTTTCTTGTTTAAAAAATCCCCTTATGTCCTGATGACATTAAGATTTTCTCCTGTGTTTTCTTTAAAAATTTAAATTTTTTCCTATTAATATTTGCATTTAGGTCTTAAAGTATCTAAAATTTATTTTCTGTGGAGTGAGAAAGAGATCTAATTTCCTCTGGATCAATGGATAACTACTTGTCCCACTGTGTTTATTAAATAATTTATTTTTTTCTGACTTCCCTATAATGCCACTTTGTCTTATGTAATTAATATATACTCACACAGCTTGTTCCAGGCTATTTTGTTGTGTTGGTCTGTTTATTTCTGCACACTGCTTTGACTGCTGGGGTTGTAGCAATTAAACATCATAGCTGCTAGGAAAAGTCCTTCCTTATTCTCTTGTTCTAAACTGTGAGACTATTCTTGGGTGTTTTTCTTTTCATGTGACTTTTAAGACAAGTTGGTCAAGTTTAGGAAATAAATTTTTTTAAAAAAAATTTCTTGTCATTGGGCTGATTTTATAGATTAATTTGGAGAGGACTGCCATCTTTGCAAAATTGAGTTTCCTACCCAAGAACGTGGCATTTCTTTCATCTTTAGTCTTCAAAAACATTTTCTAAACTTTTCCATTGAGCTCTTTTCCATGTTGGTCAGATTTATTTTTAGGCACCCTATAGCTTTTATTCTGCAGACGTTCTTTATGTTATCAAGGGTGTTGCTGGTTTGCAGGAAATCTACTGGTTTGGGATATTGATTTTGCCCGTGGACCTTGCAGAGCAATCTCAGTGTGACAGTTTATCTGCTGGTTCGTTCTGTGGCTTTTCAACAGAGACACTCATACGCTCCACACACACAGAGGGCATCAGCCCGCCTTACCGTGCGGTGCAGATCTTATTTTCATGGCCTGGCTCACGGGCTGATTGGTTTATCTGATTTTCTGTGAGATGGGATTGTGATTTCAATCTGTTCTTCTTTCAATTCCATCCAAGTTTGCTTTATGCATTTCGAGGCTGAACTGTCAGATCTTCTGGAGGCAGCGTCCCTTTCACACTGCAGAACGGCCCTCTCTGTCCGTGAAGGATGCCTCTGCCCGGTGGATGTTTGCATTGCGCAGCACCTTTCATTTGGTTAATATTTGCCTGGTATGCCCCTTTCCTTTCCTCGGCTTTCTCATTTTTGGTGTCACGATGACTTAGCTGAGTCTCTTGTAATACTGCACATTTAGATTTAGATCCTTTTTCCGAAATCTAAGTGAATTTGCTACAGTTCGCTGTGACTGACGGTGTGCTTGGACTTACCCAAAACGATGGTCCAGTGCTCTCTAGCCACCCGCTTTACCTCTGCATTGCCCCTGCTTCCTACGCTCATTGGATTGATTACGCCTTGCTGCGTATTTCCTTCTCTACCTTGGAAGTCGTACCTTCTACTTACTGTACTCTGTCGCTGCACCTGTGCTGGGCACGTGGGGGTGTGCACCCTGGGGAGCCTGGCGTCGGGGTGAGGGGGTTGGAGGCCCGATGGTGGGGTGTGGCCGTGGGAGAGGCGTCTGGAGGAAGCCGCTGGGCTCTGGGAGGTGCTGCGGGAGGCGGGTCCTGCCTGCACCTCAGTCAGTCTTATGGAGAGGGAGGGGTGTCTTGCGGGGCTCAAGCCACCTCGCTCGTCTCAGCCAGGACGGGACGGGGCGTCCGGTCGCCTGGGGGCTTGGGCAGCGTTTACGTCTGGTCTGTGTTCAGACATGGCTGTGCAGTGGCCTCGCTTTCGTCTCCCTCTGCCACGGTCGGTCACAGAGTGGCCTTATCCGGTGTTGAAATTCTGCGGCACTGTTCAGTAGGAGGACGTAGGCCCAGCCGGGAGCACCAGGCAGCTCCCGGGTGGGGAGCCGCTCCGTTCTCTCCCCACCGTCACTCGACTGTTCAAGCCGCACACTTGCTCCGTAAGAATAACGCCGGCGCTTCTGCCCCCGAACAGCGGGGGGCGATTGCAGCGTTGTCCCCGCAGTGCGGGGCGCTGCTCCGCGGCTTCGGCTCTGCCCCGTTTCTGAAGTCTGTGTTGTCTGACTCATCGGTGCTCCTTCTCACGGTATTACTTATTTCCTTTATTCTTACTCCCTCCGTTCCCCTTCACTGTCTTGAAAACGACATACTCTGTTTCCGTAGAATTATAGACGCATTCTGTTCCGCAGGACGTCTCATGCTACGTGTCTCTGACCTTGTTTCCTATTTTCCATGTCTGCATTCTGGGACCAGTTTCTCACGTTTATATTCTAGTTCACAGTTTTTCAGCCACATTCAATCTGCTGTATGACTCACCCATTAAGTTGCTATTTTCATGCCTAGAATTTTCATTCATAAAAGTATATGTTTTTTCATCTGTCTTGTCTTTTTTCCATAATGTCTTGTTTTAGGGGCTATTTGTTCTCTTTCTATTGTTTTAAAAGGCTTACTTTATACGCACTTACTACTAATGCCTTCATCTGAATTCCTTGGAGCTTGCTGTGGTCTAGACATGCGCTGGCTGCGTGTGCAAACTCTTACGTGGACTGTGCCTTGTGTGTTCTGAGATTTTGGATGTTAGCTCATCTTCAACAAGGCTTTACCTGTGAAAATCCTATTCGGTCCATGTCTGTCTCCAAAGCTCAACTCTCTCCTAGCTGCGCCACCTTCCTGACGCTCCCGCCACCAGGGTGGGAGAACTCCCTCTTCCTGAGCTTGCGTGGAAAGGCTATGCCTCCATCCGCCTGGAGGTGGCGCTGCTTGCTGCACTCAGAATACGAGAGAACCGCGGCCGGAGGGAAGGGCTCACCGCCTGGACCGAGCCCTCTCAGGCATCGTGATGTGTCACACGTACACGCAATCTCACAAAACCACACTGTCACCTGGCACATTTAGGTAAAGTCAGCCTATGACTCCACAATCTATCAAAGTGCTTGGGAAACCAGAACATTCTAGTTCTACACAGTCTTGATTCTTTAGAAGGTGAATTAATGTCACTAAACGGTTTGGGGGTCTTCGCTGTGTTTTGGGAAGGCAGATAAAATTGGCAACAGGATTCAACTCGGATCAGGAGGACCAAGGTCATCAGGCAGACGGCCCCTGCCGCACGAGCCTCTTCAACACCGTCCTGCGCAGGCCCAGAGATGCTTAAATCCAGCAGCAGTAAGTGGCTTCCAGGGTCAAAGTGCTCACACTGGTCATTGGCTACAGGTCATTTTGTGGCCTTGGATAAGGCACACACTTTGTTTCAAACTCACATATTGCACAAGGATGAAGGGAAGGGCAGGGACAGCCACTGGCCTGGCACGTGCTGAGGTGTGGCAGTGCCCTCCAGGAACAGGTGGGCTCTGCAGTCAGCACCTGAGGTGACACCAGGGCCCTAAGGAGGAGGGAGGCATTACAGTCATAAAGAGTGAGGTCGGGGCAGGTCTTGTCGTGAAAGTGACACGGAGCAAGGACCTGAGGCAGGACAGTGAACCAGGAGGACACAGGGGGCCGGTGAGGCTGGGGGGCGAGCCAGGGTGGGAATGGGGAGGCTGAGTCTGGGGCTGCCAGGTCCTGCCGTGATGGGCCTTGCAGGGCAGGGGAGGATGCTGGCTTTGTTTCTTTTTTTTAGAGATAGGGTCCCACTGTGCCGCCCAGGCTGGAGTGCAGTGGTGTGATCTGGGCTCAAGTGATCCTCCTGCCTCAGCTTCCTGAGTAGCTGGGACTACAGGCACACATCACCATGTCTGGTTATGTTTTACTGTTGGTAGAGACAGGGTCTTGCTATGTTGCCCAGGCTGGTCTTTTGATCCTCCCACCTTGGCCTTCCAGAGTTGGACTCTGGCTCTTACGCTACGTGAAATGAGAAACCAACAGGGGTTTTGAGCAGAGCAGTTACCTGATCTGACTTAGTGTCTTTATCAAATCTATTGTGCTGATGATTGTAAGATGCGCAAATATTTTAGGTGTCACTAAGAGAGAAAAGTTGGTCAGCCTTGGTGGCTCACACCTGTAATCCTAGCACTCTGGGAGGCCGAGGCAGGAGGACTGCTTGAGGTCAAGAGTTCGAGACCAGCCTGAGCAAGAACAACACCGTCTCTACTGAAAATAGAAAAAAACAGCCAGCGTGGTGGTGTGAACCTCTAGTCCCAGCTACTTGGAAGGCTGAGGCAGGAGGATTGCTTCAGTCCAGGAGTTTGAGGTTGCTGTGAGCTAGGCTGACACCATGGCACTCTGGCCTGGGCAACAGAGTGAGACTCTGTCTCAAAAAAATAAAAAAAGAGAGAGAAAAGTCACTGCCAATTAAATTAAGATGCATCTCAATTTCAGGGCAGTTAATATATTTTTAAATGCGTATTATTGGCATATAGCATATCTTAGAAGTACCAGTCCGTATGGGGGTGAGGATGGAGGGCACCACTGGACACTGTCGCAGGACTTCAGCAAGAGGCACGGAAGCTCTGGCAGGTGCTGAGAGAGGAGTGCCGACGCGTGGTCACTTTCTGGATCAGACAAGCTAGAACCCACAGGATTTCCTGCCAACCACTGTAGCATATGAAACAGAGAGGCAGCGCGGATGACCCCAGAGCTTTTGCTCTGGTGCGGCAGGAGGCAGGAAGGGGCTGTGGATGAAGCAGCCAGGGCGGCAGCTGTGCTGGACACACCAAATCTGCACGTCTGTCTGTCAATCACCCAAACGGAGACTGCACATAGAGCTGAGTTCGTGAACAGTTTTGAGGCAGAGTACATTTTGGAATCGTTGGCTCTCAGTCCAACAACCCTCGAGGAACTGAATCCTGCCAAGAGCCTTGTGCGTGTGTTGTGTTATGCTGCTATAATAGTCTGGGGATATCTGTTATGCGGCATTAGAGAACTAACACAGATGGCGTGTGACTAAGCGGGACCCCCGAGGCAGTGCGTGTGGACGAAGGAGAGGACTGCAGGCTACCCCCAGGGGCTCTCCAGTGTCCAGGAACCAGGAACCAGCAGCCGAGACTGAGAAGGAGCCGCCTGTGCGTGGGGAGGAGAAGCAGGAGAGTCAGGAGTGTTTCGGGGCGGGAGACCCCAGCGTGGCCACACGCCGCCGCTGGGTCCAGTAAGATGAGGCCTGAGTGCCCGGCGCACAGGAGAGCGGATTTGGTGATGAGGTGACGGAAACCTGCCTGGAGTGGGGCTAAGAGCAGGGGAGGGGAGCTGGGACATAAACTCGGGTGGACTGCCTCTGTTCTCAAGTCGTGCTAGAGAGCGCCCCGGCAGGCACGCTCCCTGCGAGAAATGCAGAGTCCTACGTGGCGCTGCGTAAGCTTCCCATGGCAGCTGTAACAAGTTGCCACAAACTTAGCAGCCTAAAACAAGAATGGGCTTCGGGAGATCAGAAGCCCAAAATGGGTGTGGAGGGGCTCAAGGGACAGTGTTGGCAGGCCCGCACTCCTCCTTGAGGGGCTGGGGCAGGATCAGTTTTCCCCCCGCTCCCCGGCTCACAGCCCCTTCCCCCGTCTTCCCATCCGGCAGTGGCTGGCTCTTTCTGCCCCGGCAATTCTCTGACACTGGCGCTCTCATGCGTCCTTTTCCGCCTACAAGGACCCTTGTGATGACATTGGGCCCAGCCAGAGAAGCGTGTCCCCGTCTCAAGATCCTTAATGACTCTGCAAAGTCCTTTCGGCCTTGTAACTTGCCACATTCACAGGTTTTAGGGGTTGCGGTCTGGACCTCTTTGGGGCCGTTATGCCACCCACCACAAGTGGACTGGGAGAAGCCCAGACACCTGCATTAAAGTGGAATTAAGTTTTGAGAAACGAAAACCTGTCCTCATTGTGTAATTCACAAACTCCATAATTTTTAACAACTTTCCTGAGCAACATGTCATGAAACCACCAAGGCGTGTTCGGCAGAAAACAATGCAGGAAAGGCGACTCTCAGTCTGGGTGTGCTGGTGCTTTTCAAGACTAACATTCATCCAAAGCTAGAAAGTTCATTTCTCATTTTTGTCATCGATAAGGAAAGGTGGTGAGAGGGAGAGAACGTGGATGTCTAAATATCTCATGGTAATTTAAGGAACTTAAGCAATCAGTAAATTAATTATGACATATACACTCTGAGAAACAGTCTTGGGTCACACTTATTTAATCAGTTGATGAGGTCATTAGCTCTTCTGCCTGCTTCTTGAATGCAAAACTTATCTTGAAAACATTCCCCATATGCCAAGGAAAAGTCACAATCATATATGCTCACAAAGTAAATAAATAAAAAAAATAAGTAACAGAGCTACGCATAGTCTCATATTTACCTAAAATATTAATAACTTAAGATTCACAATCAGAGAGTTTTAGATGAACCACAGGTGTTTTATCAGAAATGAAATTCTGGAGTTTTCACTGTCCACGCTGTTAAATGATTCAAGGGACACTGTGCTAAAGGTCTTAACCTGCATTACCTCATAGCAACTTGTTGGGTATTTTGATTTCTTGTTTTCACAAAGAAGCTGGAGTTCTGGGACACTTAGCACATTGTGCAAAATCACAGAGTTGCAGGATCTCAGTTAATTGGCTAAAGCCACACAGCCCATTAATGTGCCTGCTCTGGCTCGAACCCATGCCTGGAGCTCCTGAGGTTAGGGACCCAGCTGCAAAACCATGGTGGTCTCTAGAAGGCCCTCCTCCTCACTTGGCGAGTCCACATCAGAGCACATTAGACCCACCTGGTGGGCTTTCTAAGCCACTGAGGGTCCTCCTGCCTCCCGAGAGACTGTAAATTAATTGGTCTGGGGCCCACAGTTTGGTGCAATTTGGATGAATTCAGCTTCATTTAGATCCTTTGGAAGAATACAGAGTCAAGGTGACCCTGCAATAATTTCCAAAGCTGCCTTATTGTTGCCAGGAATGCAACAAAATTTTCCCAAGCCCTTACTGTGTTGCAGCCACTGGGCTCTGAATAGGGGGTGTAAATATGAAATCAGGGTGCTGCCCTCAAGGAACTCACAGCCAAATGCAGGAGAGAGTCCAGTTACCTGTGACGGGGCAATGGCCATGTGTTTGCAGGACAGTTTCCTCTATTCACTTCATACTTTATATGGCTCCAACGAATGGCTTTAGAAAACCTCTTTTAGATGCATCAGTCAGAAGGGTCTTCTGTAACTAGCTGAAAACCCCACATAAAGAAACGGGTTGTTTCTGACAATAAGCACCTAGGGGTGGGCAGTCTGGGGCTGGAACAGTGGCCCAGCACCACCACCAGGAGCTCAGGCCATCCAGGACTTTGTTCCACTGTCTGAACACACAGGCTCCGTCCTCAAGCGGGCTGTCTGTCGGGCAGAGAAAGGCAGGAAAAACCGGGTTGCTCCGAGCAAAACCTGGCGTTTGCATTAGGAAAGAGAAGCCCCTGCGGGTGCCACGCCCCCTCTCAGAGGCCGGCGCTGTCAGTCAGCCACTACTATTTGCAAAGGATGCTGGGCTACTGAGCATGTTAGTTTTACAGCCTCTCAAGGGCAGAGGCAAGGGAGAAAGGAAACCTGGGCACTGTTGGTGGATGCGGAATTTGGAAATCCCTTCTTTTATTTCATGGTTTTTAATTTTTTGAAAATAAAATCAATGAGTATTGTAGCAGTTTCCCATTCCTACGGTAACACATGGCCACACACTATGGCTTAGAACAACACAAACTTATCATCATAGAGTTCTGGAGGTCAGAAGTCTGAAACGGGTCTTAATGGCTTAAAGTCAAGGTGTCAGCTGGGCAGTGCTCTAGGTGAAATCTGTCCGTGCCTTTTCCAGCTTCTGGGCACAGCCGCATGCCCAGGCTCCTGGCCAGACCACTCTGCTGATAGCATCCCCTCCCCAACTCTGAGCCTCCTGCCCAGCTTTCGTAAGAACTCTGTGATGAACCGGGCTCACCTGGATAACCCAGCATCTTCTCCCTGTCTCGAGATCCTTAATTCCATCTGCAAAGGGCCTTTTGCCATGTGCAGGGACATGTGCCCAGGTTCTGGGGATTAGGACGTGGACACCTATGAGGGACCAGGATTCTGTCCATAGCGTAGATCCATGGTCTTAATAAGCAAATGACTTTCACTGAAAAACTGGCGCCCCCCAACCACCTTCCTTTCTACCGCCACTTGTTTGCTATTTATATCTCTTGTTCTAAAATCATGGTTTGCTGCTCTTTCTTGATTGATCAACATAAGGCATCATCTCCTGACTTCCTATCATGGGAGATGACGGTCCTGCTCTCTTATCCCACCCTGGTGGGCTGCTATGAAAGACTGGTGGCGGCAATCACTCTAGGGCATCCGCAGTAGGCACCAGGGGTGCCCACCAAAGGCAACGTCTCATGATTCTTCCCAAGTTTCCCAAATCCCCTGGTTCTGACATGCACGTACCTGCTGTTCCTGCTGCAGGAGCTCCTGGAAGAGTTGCCACTGCTGCCTCCGGAAACGGTCCGACTTCCCCAGCTGCCGGGCGGCGTCCTCCCACACCTCCTGTCTCAAGTAGTCACACTCCACCCGGGGGAGGCCAGTCACGCCCGGGAGCCTCTCAAGGAACAGGATGTCCACAAACTTCTGGAAAGTGTCTATGGTGCTGCAGTACAGTTCCTGAAGCCGAGAACCACACTGGGGTCATGGGTGATGGCAGGACCCCGCAGAGGGCCTGAGCCTCCCGCTGCCCCTCCCTCCACACCTCCCCCAAGACAGAGGAGGTCCAGAGATGGGAACTCTCAGATCACATGTGTGCATGCACACACAGACACGCAGTCTCTCACACACACACAGATGCACATGTGCACACACACATACCGACATACACATAGACTTGTACATACACACAGACATGCACACACATACACTTAGGAATGCACAGACACAGGCACACATACACGCACAAACACATAAAATCATACACACTTGCACACATACACACACCGCCACACACACTCAGAGTCTTGGGACACACCTGCTGCCTTCAAGCCCTCTCGCTTCACCCAGGCAAGCTCCCGGCATGCCCTGCCCCCGCGGCCCCACTGGCCCCAGTGAGCGCTCATCGCTGGCATCCCCTCTGTGTCACCAACTGGGCCATTTTCCCAACCCCCCACGGTCTCTCCGTCTCCCTGTGCACCCTTCACACTTGGGCGAGTTGTTGGCGTAAACCTCAGCCCTTACTGTGAGCCCTCCCGTGCCTGCTCGGGTCACCTGGACGACTGCGGAGCCCCTCCCAGGGAAGGTCACCTGGCAGGGATTCCAGGCAGCTCCAAGTCTGGCCCCTGCTGTCCTGCCTCCTGCCTCATTGTCCTGTCACCTTCGTCCCACCTGCCCAACCCCAGTCTCTTTCTAAAAATTATTTCTTTAAACTATGAAAAAAATCCCACACCGTAGATAGATGATAATATTAAACACCGTGGATCCATGACTTGGATCTTTCTCTTTTTTTTTTTTTTTTTTGCATTTAAAACACCAAACCTTGCAGGTTAAGCGGGACTCCTTCATGTGCCCCGGCAGCTCCTCCCTCTGCCTGTCCCTGTGAACTCAGTTCTCACCCCAGTTTACCTTCCTGTGCTTTCACTATACGTGATGTTCACAGATGTGGCTTTTGGTGTGTGTGTTCATTAACGTATACATGGCATCTCATCGCGTGGTTTACTATGAAGATGCTCTTTCAAGCCTTTGCCCCATTTCTAGTCACTTTGCAGGGTGGGGAGGAATGGACTCCTCCTCATCCTGCACCGACCCCCCCCCCAAACAATCCCCTCTCAGAAGCCTTCCCTGGGTCACTCCGACTAACCTGGGCACGTCTGACCCTGGCTCCCACAGCTCTTTGGTTAGCCCACCAGGGCATCTCACCACACTTTATGTGTCACCCCCAGACCACAGCGCCCTGAGAGTGGAGGCTGCACTGAACTCGGACCTGCACCTGCGTCTGACATCCCCGCCAGCCTAGCACCTGACTGCTCCTCCCTGCATTGGGCACCAGCATGCCCAGAATGCGGCTGCCCCCGCTCTGTCTAGGAACTCTCCACACATGTTCTCAAACTCAGGCGAGGGTCCCTCTCTGGCAAGGCCCCTGACCACGGGGTTAGGCTGGGTGTGGTGCGGTGCGGTGCGGTGCAGCTGGACACCCGCTTTCCTTCCTGAGTTCTGGGATCTCAGCAGCGCTGGGCACGTGACCGACCCGTACAATAGCCCTGTGCTCCTAAGCTCAGGCCAGCTTTCCCGGGAGACGCCGTTCACACAAGCTGTCACAACTCATTGCTGGGGGGATTAAGTGCATTCTGTGTGACCCATGGGGTGAGGACTCTGGAAGTTTGTGCCTGATTTCCTCAAATTTCACCAACAAGCCTTTTCCCTTCGCTGATTTTGCTCAGAATCCTTTCACTGTAGTAAACCTGAGTCATAGCCACACCTGTACATGGAGCACCCTGGGCCGTCCTAGTCAAGCATGATCCTGGTGTCTTGGGGACCCCGGCAGAGGTGCCCCTCCTTTACTGCTACCCCGGCAGCGCTCACCACCGATGCAGTCACTGGTTGTGTGACTGTCCTTCTCATGGACTGGACTTTGAGGGCCTAGCAGGGGGCCTGGCAAATGGCAGGGACAGTGACTGTAATGGGTAATGATTATTAATTCTTGCCGCTACCAGAGTGTCATAAACACTGTTCTCATATAATACCACTCAATCCTTACAACATCCAATCAAGATGTTGTATTATAATTGCCATCATTTTATAGGTGAGGAAACTGAGGCACAGAAAAGGTAACTAGGACACAGTCTGCAGAGAGTAGGTACTGGTTATGGGACTCTTGGGCTCTTAACCAGTATGCTATGTGGATAACTGGTTTTTTGAAAGAAAAATACACATATTCTGGTATGGTGTATGTACCTAGGTCATAGGTGGTGTGCTCAATGAATATAAGTTAAATTGAATTCCAATCAGTGTTAAGTAAACCCAGTGAATGTCACACGCCACGAAGTCAAGCCTGACTCTGGTCAGAATAAAGTAACCATGGTGAGGGCATAAGAGACCTGCATTTGTTTAAAAGATTTAGAGATTCTACTTGTGATGGGGCTGACCAGATAATTTGGACAAGTCCTCCCAGTGAGGATGAATGAAAAAAAGAGATGAACAAAATGATTATTAAATCTTCATAAAGTTGCAAGGATTGCAAGATGGTGAAGAGCCCAGGGCCAAGGTCTGGGAGGAGACATATCTGAGGGGTGCCCCGCCTGGGGGCTGCTTTCACCGGGGCAAATGGGTCAGCACAGCGGAGGAGGCTGAACAGCTCAGCAGGACTTTCAATGGCCTGAAGCTATCAGAGGGATGAAGTCAGAGTTCATGGTTCAATGTGGTAAACCGTTCCACACTTAGGGTTGGGACCAAAAAGCTGCACTAGAGAAACAGGACTGAAAGGAAACGGAACCAGCCCAGACGGGTTATACAGACTGTGACCAGCAGTCAGGTTATAATATTTAGATTGTCCAAGATATTTCAAGCCCTGACTTTGAATTAAGAGGAGACCTTGGATTGCTAGAGGTCCTGTCATCTGGCAAAAACAAAGGAAAAAAAATCCTCTTTGGAAGAAGAGAACATCACTGCATATATGAAAATATTTCTACAAACAAATGCACAAATTTGAAATACAGTACACGAAATATAAACAGACACATGAAGAGACAACATGATCAAAGACCTACACAAACAATAGACATCAAAAACAAACCCACAGGTACTCAATGGAGTAATTATAAGACAGAGTATAATTATAAGACGTGGACTTGAAAGTATTAATGCTTACTAGCTCCCGAAGTTAAAAGCTACTCTTAAATCTTTAAGCAAGGAGCTGGAAATTATAAAAAGTAATACTCTTTAGCTTAAAAAAGACCTGACTACTAGTTCTAGAATTGAAAATTATTTCCCAATATTAAGAACTCAATGTACAGATTTAATTGTAGTTTAGCTGAAGGAAGAATTCGTATACTGGAAGACAGATCAGAAGAAATTACCAGAAAAAGCAAGGAGAGACTAAAGGATAGAAAACATAAAGGAGAACATAATGGCCTTGGAGATACAATGAGAAGGTCTAATACGCTTAACTAGAGTCCCTAACGAAGAGAAGGGAGAGTACGGGCAGAATGATATCTGAAGAGTTAATGAAATTTCTCACACTGATGAAAGAAATTTACAGATGAGGAAACTGAGGCTTATTCTACAAATGTAAAAGAGAAGTCAAGTTGCAATATTTACATGGAGGGCCCTGGTATTCAGGCTCCAGTGCCTAGAACTTTGATGCTACTCAGGTAAATATTTTTAAAAGAATAAATGAATGAATGAATAGCCAACATCAGTAAATATAGGATCACTTTTTGCTACATGAATAGCAGATAAAATAGTCTTTAAGAAAAAAAGCATTACTACACACAAAGGGGGTCACTTCCTAATGCTAAAAGGTTTAATTCACCAGAAAGATGAAAAAGTTCTAAATTTGTATGCACTTAATAGTATTACCTGAATTAATGCAATTTGCCAAGTTAACGGAATAGAGGAGTAAAGATGCTGATTACCTCAGCAGATGAAGAGAAAAAGGCATTTTACAAAATTTAATTTCTATGCATGAGAAACACACTTACCAAATTAGGAATGGAAAAGAAGTTCTTTAACTTGATTAAAGAAAACAAACCAAAAAACCTCAGCTATAACATACGTTACATATACCTAATGGTGGAAACTACAAAACAATGCCAGGAAAAATTAAATTAAAACCTAAATAAATGTAGAGATATACCATGTTTCTGGATTGGAGGACTTGATATTGCAAACATGTTAATCCTTCCCAAATTGACCTGTAAATTCAAAATCCTAATCAATAACTATATAGGATATCAATTGAAGCTATATTCTCTTCAACCCATTCTCTCTGATACATATCCAAGAGAAATGTGTGCACCACAGCATCTACAAGAAAGTTCATGTCAGCCACACATGCAACAGGCTAAAACAAGAAGACGCCAACGGCCATCAACAGCAGGGTGGACGCGTGTGTAGTGATGTCTCATACAATGGAACACGGAGGCCGCGAGGAGCAATGAACTACTCCCTCACGCAGCCACGTGGGTGGGTCTCACGGAAGTAAAGCTGAGCAACAGAAGGCTGACGTACGTGCTGTGTGATTCCATTTGTATAACGTTCCGAAACTGCCAAAGCTACACAGCGGTATTCAGGGGTGTGCTCTGAGGTGCACCACTGTCAACAAAACCAAGGGTCTGATTTCTGTACCAGCTGGAGAACGGCTCCCAGGAGCGGGGCAGACAGCACTGGGAAGAGTCACGGGGCGTCTCTGGGGTCCCAGCCACATTCTGTTTCTTGCTCTAGGTGGTGGTTTTATGGATGGCTTTTAATAATCATTTGTTAATTTATAAGTTTATGCCTCATCCATTTATTCCTATGCATTTCACAATAAAATTCTGATGGACATTTTTTCCCAGCCTCTGAAAAAAACCCAGTTTTCTGCTAGGAGGCAGGTGGTTTTTTTTTTTTTTTTTTTTTTTTTTTTGGTTGAAAAATCTTGTACTCCATCATTCTGCACCTGTAGTTGGGACACTGAGACAAATCTTTTTCTTTATTGTCCATGACTGTCAAACCACAAAAATATGGGTTTTGCAAATTAAAGAAAGGTTAACTTTGTAAAAGCTACACGGTCCGTAAGCTCTTTCTAATAAAAAATGTGCTAGATCCTGTCTGCTCCAGGAAAGAGTCAAGTCTGCGTTACTGTTGCCTGCCCCGACAGGCCACAAAACACATCGCTTCCCACTTAACGCTGGCTCGTGTCAGTGGGAGATGCTGAGTTATTCTACGCCTGAAACAGAACCAGAATTAGTGAGCATTTTTGCTCTCTCAGTAGGTGTAAAAGGATCAGGATAGCAGGGGACTCTGGACAGAGGGCCTGGCCCCAGGCCTCAACCCTAGGCTCGGAGGATGTCCCCTTCCCCGCACGCAGGAGCACACAGAGCCCAGGCAGAGACAAACCAACTCCTCCCTCCCAGCTTGCTCCTTCACCTGGCCTCCGCCTCTGCAGCCTGGCCCAGACCAACTGCCCCCGCAGGTTTCTTGCAGAGAAGTGACTTAGGACAGGGAAGGTACACATAGTCTGGAGACTAAAAGCTCACTTAATATGCCCAAGTCTCGGTTTTCTTATCTGTAAAAGGGGGCTGAGGATACCTGCTTTGAAGGCTGATTGTGAGGATTTGAAAGGATCTATGAATGGCTGACACACAGCACACAGCCAGAGCTTAATAAACGCTAGCTGTCATCATCAGATAAAAGTTGGTGTGTGGCTCTCAGTAAGCCTTACCTATTGTTATTTCTATTCTAGGAACAAAGCATTTGGGGGAGGGGAGTTGGGAACAACCCCCTGGTCTGTTTGCAGGCGAGTAGAGGCAGTGCGTTCCTGGCACAGCGACAGGGGTAGACAAGGGCAGCTGGCCCAGTGGGGCTGGAGCATAGGGTTCACAGGAACCCAAAATGTCCCCTCACAGGGACCACAGCCTGGTTGTTTTGAAGATGAACATTTAGTGACTTCAGAGTAAGGTGTGCTCAGGTTCCCATGAGAGGCCAGTCCTGGAGAGCACAGGTTGAGCTTGGGTCTCTTAAACACGGGACGTGGGTAGGACCAAGGGTCAGCAGCTCTGGGCCATCGGACAGCAGCGTGGCCGTGGACCAACTCCCTTCCTCTCTGGGCCTCTTCCCTCAACAAAGGAGAAAAGTGATGCCCGTGCCAGGAACTTGCAGAGACGCTGTGAAGTTGCACAACACGCTCGGGCAGCCTGGCACACCGTCCCCGGTGCTTTCTCTGCCCTCACACCCACGCCCTTTGCAGGGTGACTTTGCAGGCCTTCTCCCAGTGACTGCAGAGTCCTTCCCTGGCCCTTAACTCGGAGTTCAGGCACGTGACTTGCTCTGGCTGACAGAAGGAGGTGGCTGGAGATGAAGCGTGCTGTGTAGGAGGCACACTTCCGCCTGCACTATTGCCGTGAGAAGAATCCGCCCAGGCTAGCCTGCCGGTCTGAGAGGAGGACGAGAGACGCATGGAACAAGGCCAGCCCGTGCTTATCTAGTCCAGCCTGGATCAGCCAACCACTCGCCAGGGCACAGCTGTTGAGAATAAATCTGTTATTTTCAGCCATCGGGTTTTGAGGTGCTCTGCTACACAGCGTGATTGTGGTCGTGGTTACATGGTACGACACTAGAGGAAAGGGGTCCTAAAAGTGAAAACTCTAGCATAAACACGTGTTTTGTCCTCACAGCATTCACACGTTCATTCCGCAAACATCTCTTGAGCACCACTATGGGCCGGGCTCCGCGCCAGGGCCAGCACGGTGGACAGTGCGCTGAATGAGGCAGGCATGGACCCGACCTGAGGGCGTTCCCAGCCCAGCAGGGGTCAGACATTGCACAGGTGCTCGCCATAGGCCGTGACAAGTCTCATGATAGGAAGAATGGAAGCCCTAGGTAGACTGGTCTGTGAAAGGTCAGAGAAGGGCTCCCTGAAGAAGTGACATTTCAGTTGAGACCCAAAGAATGAGAATAAGCTGGCTGGGCAAAGCCGAGGGATGATAGGAAGAGAGTTTCAGACAGTGGAAGAACATGTGTGAAGGCACTGGGGTAGGAGGGACCAGGGTACCTTTGGGGAACTGAGAGATGTCTGAGGTTAATTGGAAGGCAAACAGCAAGGGACAGGACTCCAGAAGGGGTGACGAGTGGGCCATCTGTGTGGGACTTCTGGGCCAGATTGGGTAGATCTCATGGACAAGGCTGGGTGGCCTCTTGGGCCATGTTAGGTGGGTCTTGTGGGCCAGCTTGGGTGGGAGCTTTATGAGCCAGGTCACGAAAGCCTTGTGGCCAGATTGAAAATAGTTTGTGGACAGGCTACATGGACGGGCTAGACTAAGCTAGGTAGGTGGTCACTGTGGGCCAGATTAAGGATACGTTAGACTTTATTCTGAGAGCTATGGGTAGCATTTTTGGGTGTTAAGTGGGTTCTTTCATATGGTCAAGAACTTACAAGGAAAGTAGCCAAGAATTCGTGGATCAGAGAGGTTAAGTGATATGGACTAGGCCACACAGCTGGTATGCAGCTAAAATCATCCCACAAAATGGTCTAATTCCTGAATTACTCTTTCCTTTGCAACTCTTTGCAGGGAGGTGAAGTCGTTGTGAAAATTACTATAAGGAAAGAGGGGTAGCACGTGATACCACAAGGGTACTGGTGAGTTTTACTTCTACAAATAAAGAAAATATAAATTAATTATCCCAGTAGCTTTATTAAATTAAAATAAAAAGCAGACAGAAACATACACTGGGAAAAGGGCACCCTACTTAATAAATGGTGCTAGGAAAATTGGATAGCCATGTGCAGAAGAATGAAATTGGATTCCCATCTCTTACCACATTCAAAAATTAACTCAAGATGGATTAAAGACTTAAATGTAAGACTTGAAACCATAAAAATGATAGGAAAAAACCTAGGAAAAACTCTTCTGGACATTGGCTGAGGCAAAGTATTTATGACTAAGGTTCCAAAATCAAATGCAACAAAAACAAAAATAAATAAAAGGACTTAATTAAACTAAAAAGTTTCTGCACAAACAAAAGAAATAATCAACAGAGTAAGTAGATAGCTTAGAGAATGGGAGAAAATATTTGCAAATTATGTATCTGACAAAGGACTAATATAAAGAATCTACAAGGAACTCAAACAACTAAGCAAGAAAAAAATCAAATAACCTCATTTGGGCAAATGACATGAACAGATGTTTTTTAAAAGAAGATATAAAAATGGCCAGTGAACATATGAAAAAATGCTCAACATCCTTAATCACTAGAGAAATGCAAATTAAAACCCCAGTGAGATACCACTTTACTTCAGTCAGAATTGCCATTATTACAGAGTCAAAAAACTGTAAGTGTGGGTATGGATGCGGTGAAAAGAGAACACTTATACACTGCTGGTGGGAACGTAAATTAGTACAACCTCTACGGAGAACAGCATGGAGATTTCTATAAGAATTAAAAGTAGACCCAGCAATCCCACTACTGGGTATCTACCCAAAGGAAAAGAAGTCATTATATCAAAAAGCTACCTGCACCGTATGTTTATTGCAGCACAATTCGCAATAGCAAAGATATGGAATCAACCTAAGCGTCCATCAGCTGTTGGGTGGATAAAGAAAGTGTGGTGTATATATACCATGGAATACGACTCTGCCATAAGAAAAAATGAAATAATGTCTTTTTCAGCAACTTAGATGGAATTGGAGGTTGTTATCCTAAGTGAGGTATCTTAGGGACAGAAAAATCAAATACCTCATGTCCTAAATAAGTGGGAGCTAAGCTATGGGTATGTGTTGTCACACAGAGTGGGATAATATTCACTGGAGATGCCAAAGGTGGGAGGCTGGGTGGAGGGTGAGGGAGGAAAAGTCACCTAATGGGTACAAAGTACACTATTCAGGGGACGAGTACATTAAAAGCCCAGACTGCCCCCGTATACAGTATGTCCACATAACACGGCTGCACTTGTACCCCTAAATCTATTGAAATAAAAAATAAAGGCCATGTTCCCTTAGCCTGCGACTATAAAGGATATCCCAGAATATCCCAGACTACGTTTCAGTCTCTGCATCCTTGGTGATGCTTTATCTTCCTATAGCCCTAATAAAGAACCATGGGAACTCACTCACCCTCTGTAGCACCTGTGGACACTTCTTTCCAGACGTGGGCATATGGAAAGAAGGAATATCTATTTTTTCTTTCTCAAGATTGGCTTCACATAGATTACTGCCCAGAAATCAGTGTTTTCATGCTTTTTCAAGAACTGATTTCTTTTACTCTTCGGAAATTTACCGGTTCTCTCTGTAACAGGCAGGACAACAGCCCCCCAGAGATGTCCACATGCTACTCTCTGGAACCTTTGCGCATGTAAGCTGACATGGGCAGAGAGACTTCACAGATGGGATGGAGTTAAGGATCCTGAGACAGGAGCCCACCCTGGATGGCCCAGGTGGGCCCAATGTCCTCACAGCGTCCTTATATGTGAGAAAGGCAGAAGGGTCAGAGTCAGAGGAGGGATGTGAGGATGGAAACAGAGGCAGGAGTGGCGTCCTTGCTGGCCGTGGAGATGGAACGGTTTTTGCCCCAGAGCCTCCAGGAGGAACCAGCCCTGCCCACCGACACCTTGATTTTAGCCCAGTGTGACCCACAACAAACTTTTCACTTCCAGAACTGTAACATAATAACTTTGTGTGGCTTTAAGCAACTAAGTAAGTGGTAATTAGGTAGAGCAGCAACAGGAAATTAATTCCTTGTCTTCAGAATGCCAATAACTTAGTTGATTGATATGTTAACTGATTGGTTCATTTATTTACCAATATTGATTGCCTAGAGTGTCATCCCCTGGGGTCTATCTAGTAGGGAAATGAGCAGGCCCCGGCCCTCCACCAGAGATTGCACATTCACTCTTTCTCCGTGTCCAGCAAGTTGCTATCCCCACCCGAGTGCTGTGAACCCCGAGCCTGAGGCCGGCTCACCCACTGAGTGGGTGACCTTGAACAACACTGTAAACTTCCACTGTTGCACAGTCAATAGTTCATTTTGACCAAAGGGGGGGTCTGGTTTTTACCATTGGCTCCTGGGAGGTGACCTCTAAGTCCCTGGAATTTCCAGCCTGGTTGGAGTGTCTCTACTCACCTGGAGGCCTTGAGCCCTGCAGACAGTCCCCGCACTAACAGCGTGATTTACGGAGGGGGCCTTGGGAACGTCCTATCAGCCCGACCTCTGCAGGGCTGGACGCTCAGGGCAGCTGCGTGGGTGGTCAGCCATGCCGACATGGCTGAACTCCAACAAAAGCGCTGTACACCAAGGCCCGGGTGAGCTTCGCTGTCTGCCTTGTCATACATCACACCAGGAGGAGTCAGTGCTGTCCCTGACCCCACTGGGAGAGGACAGCTGGAAGCCCTGTGCAGGGAGCTCTCCTGGACTCCGTCCCTCTGCCCCCACTTGGGCCCAGCCGCGACCACAGTAGCTGTCCGCGCATTCTGTCAGTCCTTCTAGTGAATTAAGGGACCGGAGGGTGGTCCGGGGTGCTGCTCTCGGACACTTCCTCAGTGCCTGTTGTTACTACCACTGTGTTCTTCAAGGACAGAGTTCAATGTTTTTCTTTTTTCTCAGCCCTACCTACCCATGAGAGCCTGCAGCTGAGACGCCCCAGCACAACAAGGCTGCGCTCTTACCACCTTCTCCCAGGAGCCTTTCAAGACAGTCTGACGTGAAACCCAGACAGACAGGCCCCTGGAAGGCAATGGCGCCAACGTCCGCTTGGAGCCTGTTGTGGTCAGGATGGCTCTGGGCTCGCTGCAGCACCTCTTGTGAGGTGTGGAGCAGCAGAGCTCACGCCAGGCGCTAGCATCCGCCTCCGGGGACTGAGCACACTCTCTCTTTAGATGTCAAGAGACAGTGGGACTTTAGAGAAACGCACTTTTCTCTGCAGCCCTGAGAACCATTAGGTGGCAATCAAATTGATCTCACTGCCACCGTCCCTGCGATATCATGACTGGTGTCAGGCCTAAGGAAAGGGTAAAATTATGCTCTCTGTGACTGGGCCCGGCAGCAGGATGCCAGACTGCAAGGCAAAGTGCCTTGTGAGCATGTTCTGTGCACAGATACCTTCCTAGATGGTGACAGAGAACGATGATGACAATGACACATTCTCAGTGCCCGCTGTGTGCCTGACACTCTTCTCTGTGCTTTACAGGGTGACCTTATTTAAACCTCTTAGTAGCCATAGGAAGGCAGCCTCTCGCCCCACCTCAGTGGAGGAGGCAGGGATGCCGACCATCCGAGCAGTCCCAAGTCCCTAGGCTTTCTCACCGCCTGTCACACCACTCTCGTCCAGGCCCCCAGGTCTCCTTCATGGGCCACCGTGATGTCTCCCGCCGGGACTCTCTGCCTCCACCTCTGCCCCCACAGTCTGGTTTCTGCATGGCAACCAGAGGGATCTTTGCAAAACATAAAGCAAGCCACTTCTCTACTCAAAACATGCTGGTGATTTCCCGTCTTGCTCAGAAGCAAATGTAAACATCTTGGGATGGTCTGCAAACCCTCCCAGGCGAGGCTCTCTGGCCTCAGTCCCCACCTACCTGCCCCTTCCTCCTGGCTCCACTGCTGCCCGCACATGGGCCCTCTTGCTGCTGCTGAAGGAACCCCGAGCACGCTCCTGTCTCTTGAGCTTCATAAACATAAGCACTTTAACTGTCTGGTTTGCAGCTGAGTCCTTTTTGCTATGAACCCTGTGCTGCACAAAGCAGTGCTCCATAACACGAGTTGAATGAATGAATGAATGAATGAAGAAACTCTCCTGAGGTCACTAGTTTAGCCAGTGAGTACGTAGATTCATGCTCAGGACCCCAGACCCAGATTGGGGCTTACCCCCATGGGGCTCAGTGCCTCCTGCTGGCCAGGCTCCCGTGGGGTGGGGACGGATTTCCCGAGCACCCACCTGCGCCAGGCCCCGGACCTCAGACCTGCGCTCCCGTGCTGGCTGCTGCCGTGAAGGTGAGAGGCTCCCGTCTCCACGCGGAGAGAGAAACCAGAGCTCAGCACAGGGCAGGCTCTGCCCAGGGACGCCCAGCCTGGAAGGCGCAGCCAGCATCCTGGTCCGCGGCAGGGAACTTCAGCCTCTTCCTTTTGGAATACCAAGTAAAGCAGTTTCCAGTAACCAAAGGCAATGATTTCTAAGTTAAGGAATGTAAAATCAACCAAGCCACCTGGAACCTAAGGGTTTCAGACGAAATGACAGAGTAAATTTAAGGAAATACCCCTGGACTAATTCAGAGAAACAAGCAACATGGGCCTCTGGCCACTTCCCTTAAAGACCCCAGGCAGATGCAGAGAACTATGCTCACCTCCACTTGTCCTGTGACGCCCTCTTATGCAAAGCATGTCATGTACCTCCTCCTAAGCCATCACCCTCGTTTGCACCTGAGAGCCTCTCTGGACAGCAGACAAAAAGGCCATCTTCACTCCTTGGCCCAAGCTCTCAGGGGCCCCACAACTAGCCCCATGCACAGAACAACCAAATGCATGACATCCTAAGGACATGGCTGGGACATATGAGGCCGTGGTCACTTCCGCATCTTCGACAAACCTTTACCGAAACTGATATATTTACTGACTCCCACTGAGGTTGGCACTTGCAGCAATAATTGCCAGGGGTTCCTCACTGCTTTGTGGAGGAGGAAGGGGGGATTTAGTTGGTCAAGATCTTAGATTCACAGCCCAGCTTAAGTGAGAAGTGTCAGCCTGCTGGAAACTACCCCCTCCCAGAGGTGAGCCCAGGTGGGCCCAGAGGGTACAGGGGGCATGAATAGCAACTCCCCACCCGGGTGTTAGCTCCCTGAAGTCTCACCTCATCTTCTCTAAGACAGTGGTTCTCCTTCTTTGCGGTATGTCAGAATGTCACCAAGATTCAGGACACTGAGGCACAGGTTAGATAACTTGCTCCAGATCACACACCCAGTAAGTGGCCTGGCTGAGAGCTGAACCCACGTGTCTAGCTGCAGAGCTTGGTCTTCTCACCGTTATGCTACACACCCACTCTGCACTGACACGAGAAAGACTTTATTTTAAATCCCATCTTCACTGCTTGCTGACTGTGTGAAACTTGAGTAAGAGACTTGGGCCAGCACAGAGAGGTTATGTAACCAGCCCAAGGTCACACAGCATTCAGAGGGGCACTGGAACTCAGTTTCCTCACTCCCAGACAGGGATTTAAGTCTTGACTCCTCAGGGGACAAAGTTGTTCCTTTCTTGCCTGGGGTGCCTGGGGCTTTGATAAATTGAGTCCCACTCTGCCCATTTCTCAAGAAAACCCCTCCTAATTATTCGTCTCTGAGGAAAGGAAAATGGAGTGTCTGCCTCACAAGACTCTACTGAAGATTCGATGATCAGATACTCAGAAAGCACTTAAACAGCGGCTGGCCCTGAGCAACGATTGGTTCTGATTGTTTTCCCCTGGCTGCCACGACAGAGCACCACGAACTGAGCGGCTTAAAGCGACAGAAACTGATTCAGTCCCAGTTTTGGAGGGGGGAAGTATGAAAGCGAGGTGTTGGCAGGCCCCGTGCCCTCCGCGGGCTCTAGGGAGGGTCCCTCCTTTCCTCTTCTGGGTGCCTTGGCTTGTGGCCACATCACTCGAGTCTCTGCCTCCACTGTCCCTATGTCTCTGTGTCTTCTCGTGGCCTTCATGCCAGGACACCAGTCGCTGGATTTAGGGCCCACCCTTATCCAATGTGACCTCTTCTTAACTGTTTAGTCACATTCTGAGTTTCCAGGTAGACACGAAATCCGGGGGGACAGCGTTTGAACTAAATTGTGTTCCTCTAAATTCTCAGGTTGACACCCTAACCCCCAGTGACTGCATTTGCATACAGGGCCTTTAAGGAAATAAAGTTAAATGAGGTCATCAAGGTGGGGCCCTGATGTGGCGTCACTGGTGTCCTTTTAGGAAGAGGAACGACGGCTCTGTGCACCCCTCCCCCGCACTCTCACACGTGCAGTGCAGAGGCCACGTGAGGCCACGGAGAAGGTCTGCAAGCCAGGAAGAGAGGCCAAACCAGGAATCGACTCGCCGGCACGGTGGGCTACACACCCAGCCTCCAGAGTGGTGAGAAAATACATTCCTGTCGTTTAATTGTCCCGGCAGCCTTAACAAATACGGACACTATTCGGATCGGTACAGCCACCAGCATGTGGACAGTTTGCACTTCCTGCCTTGGCCCGTGTCTGTCCCTGCCTGGAACGCATCTGACTCCTTGTCCACTTGGACCTGTCTCCTCCAAAGCTTGACTCGGGCATGGCCTCCTGCAGACCGCCGCCCTGCACTGCACCGTGCCCCCGGGGTCTCTGCCTGCTTCTCTGGACTCACGAGCAGGGATGCTACAGTGGGAGTCAACGTGGACCAGGCACATCCCAAGTGCCAGCTGCTGTCTCAGGGCCTCACACGCATTCAGTCCTTAAGACACCTCCACGAAGAAGGATTGTCACTACGCCCATTTCACAGGTGGGGAAACTGAGAGCTAGAGGCCAGGCAGTGTTCTTGTGGCCATACAGTGAAGAAGGGGAAGCACACAGACCCAGGCACTTGGGGTCCAGAGTCAACCCCTCTCCATGGCACTACCTACCACCCTGGTGCTTGTCAACTCCTAGGCAGCCAGAAGACCAGGCTTCTGCCTTTCTGCCAGCGCTAAGTGCTGCCTGAGGCAGGGGCTCTGTCTTGCTCAGCATCCTGTCCCAGGGGCCCCCGCCCCATCAGAGGGCTCAGGTGTGCTCTCCTGCTCTCTCTAAAGCTGGCCTGCAGGGCAAGCGCGGCAGGCTTCACCTCCTCATTCCAGACTTGCAGGAGGTTGCACAGGGAGAAAGAAGTGGTGCTGGCACGTGAACCCAGGCCTCTGACTCCAAGCCCAGCGCTCCTTCCTAATCACCACTCTGCACAAACAACACCTCCAAATGCTGTGCCTATTTCTCACTCTGGGAGAACTGACTTCCAGAGATCTTTGCCTATAGGGACATTTGAAGGTGAGAGTCCTAGTACCCCAGAAATGGAAGGAGCCTCAGACAGGGCCTTGGCCAGCCTCCGTGGTCTCTGATAGGGACAGGGAGGACAGGGAGGACCATGGAGGGGATGTGGCCTGTTTGGGTCACCCAGACAACGAGTGCTGGGGTAGGCACCAACCTGGCTCTGGGGTCCCTGGCCAGAAGGATGTAGGAGGATGTGAGGATCTCACATACATGCAGACCCGGAGGTTTCACTGCCATTCCTGGTGAGTCCACATACCTGACAGAGTGCAGCCAGGGTTTCAGTGGTTCTGATGTCCTCCTCCAACTCCAGGTCCCACAGAGTCAGCCTCTGCCTCTCAAGGACCTCGTGGAAAGCCTGTGAGTAAAACAGGAGCTGAGTCTAGTAGAAAAATGCAGGGTTTTTTTCCAGAAAATTCTCCCCAACCGACGCCTGCTTCTCAGATCAGAAAGGAGGATGTTTGCCCCTGTGTTGCACATAAGGAAACCGAGCCACGGGGCTGTCACATGGCTGTCACAGTGAGGCCAGGACCTGCAAACCTGATTTCCAGAAAAACCACAGACTGTGCTCTTGTTCAACCCAGTGGCTAGGGCCACTGTGTCACCCTGTCACCCCTCTGTCCTGGCCACCAGCTGCCCAGTCATCCTTTTCTGACTTAAGCTGAGGAGCCCAGCAGGGTGGCATCAGAGGCCCCCCACAGTCAGGGGCAGACCCCTCTCAGGAAGGAGCCCAGGAAAGCCTCCGGGGAGAAATGTTTCAGCCAGGTCTTTAAGGATGAGAAAGCGTTCCCGGGAGGGAGGTGGGAGCCAGGCCCAAGCGCAGCAGCAGCCGCAATGACAGGGGAAGGACCCCGCCTGGCCTCTGGGGTCCCAGGGCCCGAGGTGAGATAGAGGGCGGGCAGGGAGCAGAAAAGGGAGGGCGACTTGTGCCAGAGAGCTCGGGGCCACCCGCCGTCTGCCCGCCCATGCAACGGGTCCTTCGTCCTTTGCTCCGTCACTCCTTGCTGTGTGCATTCGTCCCACCCACCGCCGACAGCCCACTTGTCCTCAACACTGGCATGCGCCTGGCCTATGCTGAGGCCCTGGGACACGGAGGTCATTCCGGACTCACACTGAGCAACCGGATGACAAAGACAGGGGCCCAGAAATCTCAGAGTAACCACAAGCTGAATAATCCCATCTTCCTCATTGCAAATGGACAGCCCCCACTCCTGTGTGGCAAGCGCAGCAGCCCCGGGCGAGGGCCCTGGAAGGTGCTCCCTGGGTGAGGGGCAGCTGGACCAGGGATCTAGAGGCTTCTCCTCTATTGGCTTCTTAATGGAGTGCTGCTGCCGCCACCAGGAGGGCCCTGGGGCCGACACTCTGGGCTGAGGCTAGACCCAGACACGGTCCCACTGTCCCCCTGGCAGAGCCGAGATGCACCAGATGCTAATGCAGGACAGAAGGACCCAGAGAAACAGTCAGGCTGTTGGTCTCACTGGTCTCACATGATCTCACTGAATCTTATGACATAGGCGCTGTCAAGCCCATTTCATAGATGAGAAAGCTGAGGGCCAGAAAGTTAAGCCACGTGCCCAAGGTCACTCAGCTATTCAGAAGCAGAGTCAGCACCCAGACCCAGGGGTGCTGGCCCCAGCGCCCAGCGCTTAACCTCCATGCAAGAGGGTCATGGACAAGCAGTCCCTCCCCAGTCCCCTGCCCGTTACCCAGGAAATATGAACAGCAGAAACAGAATTCTGTTTTCTCCAAGAACTGGCAAGCCTGGGCCTTTCCTGTGCTGGCATTGCTGAGTCCCCTTCTCTCTAGGAGGGTGACATCTTGCTTCCTGCCCGCCTGCAGGTCTCTGTGGCACATTCTGAAGCAAGACCATCGGCATCTTCCAACCCGGCCACCTCCTGGTCCTGCCCACTCAACCCCCCACACAGGGCTGAGGCAGCCTCGCAGCTGACCCACAAGTGGGCTGTCCCTGGGTGCGTGAGTCTGCCTTACTCTTGGGGACACACTTGTCCCCTCTGGTCTGCACACATTCCCTTTGCACCTGGCGTGGGTTGCCCTCCGTGGAGCCCCTGCGCTCTGCCAAGCTCTCCCCGCCTCCTCTTCCCAGTAGCCCTGTGAGGGCGCCGTGACTCTCATCGCTAGTCTGCAGACCAAGAAGCTGGGGGCACAGGGGTTAGGGGACTGGGCTGCGGTCACTGGGCTGACACTGGGGGACAGGGAGCTGACGTCGTGTCTGATGGATGCCTCTGGTTTCCCGGGCACGGGGACTGAGCCACCACCTGGCTCACCCCATGTGTGCTCTAAGACTGGCGTGTGGATCACCTTGAGGAACTTCTCCGGGTCAGTGGTCAGCCGGGCCTCAGCCAGGAGGCTTTTCTGTTCCTCTTTTTGGGCCAGCGTGAGTTTTGCCGTCCCCTCCGCCTGGTAAGCTAGAGACGCCTGGACCAGGTCTTTGCCTTGCTGGACAAACTCTGGAATTGAAAGAAGCCACAGGGCAGGAAGTGACTCTCCTAGCAAGACTTTCAGCGGGACTCTTGTGTGCTCTCCTGCCAAGGGGATGAGGAGGCTGGTGCCTGCCTTGCAGGTGACATACCCGGGTTTCCTCTAACAGTGTGGCCTTGACTAAGTCCCAGATGCCCTCTAAGTTGAGCCGTCCCAGGGCCAACCTCAGGGCAGGAGTGTGTGTGGGACATGAACACGGCTCAGCCACACTGGGCTCCCTTCCTGCCCACCACCCTGCAGCTGAGCAGGGCCATGTGACTCTGGCAGTACCGAGGCTGCCACTGGGTGACACAGGTCCCTTCTGGTCTTTTCTACGTTAATTTTTAGTAAGAGACCCTCCACCCTCCTCTGCCTCTCTGCATGTTCCAGGGGCTTTGCTGCAGGATGCAGGGGCTCCGTGGGCCTGAATCCCTGGGAGCACAGGGAGCAGGTGGCTCCCACCCTCGGCTGGGGCCCTCGTTGACTCTGCTGTGCGGAGCAGGGAAGTGAGGCCCAGAGAAGTGACTGGCCCAGTCTGCAGGGTAGCAGCGGGGGGCGGGGGGCAGCTGTGCCAGGCGCCATGGGCGTGCTGCTCCAGTCTCCTGACCCCTGCCAGTGCCGCCCCCACCCAGGCATCCCAGCCCTCGCTGCGGCTCACCCCTGGCGAAGCGCTCTGCCTCCTGCCAGAAGGCCTTGTGCTGCTGAGTCAGCAGCTCCTCCTTCTGCTGCCCCGACAGCTTCCCCTCGGCCGTCAGCTGCTCCAGGCCGCGGGAAATGGCGGCCAGGCGGCATCTGGTCTCCTCTTGGATCTGCAGCCGCAGGGACTCGATCGCTTTTGCCATGTGTGCCCGCCCCATCGTCCTCTCCAAGGTATCCTGCCGGGACAAACACATGGGACCCTGGCTGGGGCATCCAAGGCCAGTCCGCCACCAGAGACTCTTAACTAACAGCGCGGACCAGGCCCCGGGCTCCAGCCCCAGGACACAGAGGAGTGAACTCTCCTTCTGAGAGCTCCATGTCTGCCCCTCAGGTGGGATAATAATGCCTGTCCCAGGGTGCTGCAGGCTGACACTGGGCCACACATGCAAGGCACTTAGGCCCTCCTGAGCACTGCACAGAGGGCGGCCCTGTGGGAAGGAATCCAACATACGTGTAAGTAAGAGGGAAGGAAATTCGCTTTCTTGCCATCCTCCCCCCGCCCATCTGGCCACTCGGCCTCCCAGCCCCGGAGAGGACACACAGGAGCAGCCAGCAAAGTGACTGCAGTGCTTGGCCGTCCAGCCTTGGAGCTGACTCCTGGGGACACATGAGATTTTCAAGGGAATGGCTGGCTTCCAGCGCAACTTCCCCGGCAGTCAGGTTCCAGAGCAGACCCTCCCGCCCGCTGGTTCCTGGTGGCAAACCGGGAGGTTTGGGGCCTAGGCTCAGTGATGCCATCTCACGGACACAACTCCTGCATAAGATGGGAGGAGATGTGGAGCCGAGGTATCGGGGGCCTGAGTGGCTGGAGCAGCAGGGCCTTAGCACCTCCCTTGGCACAGAACACCCAGCTCTGGCCTGGTCACCTCTGTCCTGCACCATAGCCACAGCCGAACCTGCTCGCAGCCTCCACCCTCCCCATACGCTCTGCCTGTGCATGGCAGACGGGGCCCTTCAGAGATGCTGACACTCTATCAGCCGCAAGCCCTCTGGCAAGCCCAAGCCCCTGGGCACAGTGCACCGGGGCCTTCGGGGTGTTGTCCCACACACCTACCTGCTCCTTGCCTCCCAGCTTCTGCACACAAAGGCCCCTCCTAGGACACCCCTCTGCCTCTTCTCACTCCCCTGCCTTGCCAAGTCCTGCTCAGCCGCGTGGGCCCTGGGGCCCCTCCCTGCGTGTCCCCACGCTCACAGGGCCCTACTCCAAGTTGCATGGCGCCAGTGCTTCTGTCTTTGGGAGCTGACTTCAAGGGACAGTCTCAGGCTGGACCGGGAGCCCTGAGGACAAGGACCGGGCCTGAGTCACCCGAGTGCTCCGCCCAGCCCTGGGCCTCCCTGGTCTGCGTTCCAGCAGTGCGAGACCTGGGCAGGAACAATCCACAATTAGGAATGGACGGGGATGCTGACATTTCCTGCAGAAGGCCCACCCCTGCTCTGAGCCCACCCCTCCTCCGAGTCAACAAGCCCAACCATCTGGGCGCCCATGACCCCTAGAGGGCGTGAGAGGTTAAGTGGAGGTGCCAGGTGGGGCGGGGCGGGCAGGGGGCTGCCTAGGGCAGGGTTGCAGCCACCTCCAGGGAGGCAGAGGACGTTTGGACCCAACGCAGGCCTGCTGGGCTCAGCAGTAATGGTGCAATGCAGGACCTGTGTTCCAGGAGTGTGGCAGTGGAGAAGGTACCGCAAATGAGGGACATGGGGAAGGGGCAGAGTGGGTCCCTTTGCTGGAAGGCAGCCGAGTCCCCGACGTGGGCTCGGGCTTGGCTCCAGCCTCCAGAGCTGCGTGACCTGGGCAGGGGCTCCTCACCTGATGCGATGCACAGATTTGATGTGAAGAGGGGTAAGTTAAAATACATAAAACGTTTGGAACAGTGGCTGGGGCACAGGGCGTGCTCCATGAACGCTGTCTGTGCCGACCATTGCCAACAGCAGGTGCCACATCTCTCTTTCCTCATAGATCTCGAGAGACTAAATCTGATGACCTCCAGGGTACCTTTTAAGGGTGCTTCCAGTTTTGATATTCAGGGATGTTCTGTGACACATTCCACGTCCAACTGCCCAGGCCAGAAGGATCCCATGCTGTCCCGAGAATTTATCAGAACATGGTATCTCCGAGCACAGAGGTAATCTGTTCTGAGATGCCATGTTCTGAGATAAGAAAGCTACATTTTCCCTCTTTGGCACACAGGAAGCAGGCAAAGCTGACCCTCCCTCTCTGTGCAAATAGGCTTCAGGCCTTCCACCCATCACTGCAAGCGTTTGTGCTCGTGTCTGTTTTGCCTGCTGACACGTGGCCTGCCGGCTCTGCTGACTAACACACACTGAGCACTGCCTGTGTGCCAGGATCTGCTCTAAGGACTTGACATACCATCAACTCTTTAACATTCTCCACTGTCCTGTGAGACAGCAGGTGCTATTATGGTCCCCATTTCACAGATGATGATGCTGAGTCACAGAGAGGTTAAGTAACCTGCCCAAAATCACACAGCTAGTAAGTCGTAAGTCCATAGCTGGAGCTCAGGTTTCTTCCTGGAGTCTCCAATCCCAACCCCTGCAATCCTGTTTCCATTAACAGCATGTGGCACATAGGGGGTGCTCATTAAATGTCGGCTGAAGGACAGTTGTGCTGTTAATTTAAATGGGATAACCCCTTTCCCTGTTCCTATTTGGAAGTTACTGGCTGATACTCTGGCCAGAGTCAGCTAAGGATTTTCTTTTTTTTCTGCATCAATACCCTGTTGACAGCAAAAGGAAAAAGAAGAAAAGTCTTTCATCTTTGATGAGCCTTACTGTGAGTCAGCAGCTCTTATCAAATTAAAATCCAATTCAAAGGGGCTTGGGTGGCAAACGAGGAAGCTTGGGGCCCAGGCTCAGCAATGTCATTAGGCAGGATAGGATCTTAGGTGAGTCACTTAGCGGGTTTTTCATCTGTGTGCTATGAAAAAGGAGACCATATGTGTATGTGATGAGAAAAAGCACCCAAGCTCAAAGAACTGCGTGTATGTGGGGGTCTTGTTAAAATGCAGATTCTCAGTGGGAGGGGTGGGAGACTCTGTATCTCCAAGCAGCTCCCAGAACTGCCAACGCTGCGGGCTGTGCACCGCACCTGCAGAGGCCTGCAGTGTTGGAGGTGCAGCGGGGACCTGCTGGGCTTGGCTTCTCCACAGGTCTCAGGAGCCGGGTCTCTGTGCTGAGGGCTGGGTGGCCACTGGAGGGTTCTGAGCTGGGCTGTCCCTTGGGCTGGTGTACAGGACATGGAACTGGGTGCGGAGCACCCTCAGAGGGTATGTACCATGGGCCTTGTACACACTGGCCTTGCACACACAGGATAAGCCCAAAGTCTGAACAGAGAAACCCACAGTGATGCGGGTGTTAGCAGTAACTCAGCATTTAGCTGGGCCCTGTCCTGTGGCCACTCTTAGGACCACTATTTTATAAGTAGAATAATAGAAGCTCAGAGAGATTAAGTCACGTGCTCAAGATCACACAGCTCCAAGCGGCAGAGCCCAGATTCAAAGCCGGACTCCCAGATTCCTCCGGGCCAGTGGCTTGTAGCCCTGGCCTCCCATCAGAATCGCCTGGGGAGTTTTAAAACCCACAATGCCAGGGCCTCGGCTCCAGACCACTCTGATTGGAATCTCAGGGGTGAGACCCAGGCACCAGCATTTTTTTAAAACTCCCCAGGTGACACACGGGGCAGTCAGGAGAGCAAACTGATGCTCCATCTGCACTGTCAACTGGGCGCTCACCATCGTCATCTGGGAGCTCCAAAAACCCCAATGCCTGGGTTGCACCCCAGCCTGATTAAGCCAGAATCTCTGGGGTAGGGACTCATCTGGGGACCAAGGATCATACTTTTTAAAACTCCTAAGATAATTTCAACGTGTAATTTCAGGTTCGAGAACAAGTGCGCCAAGCTGCAGGAACGCCGAGCTGGCCAGAAGAACCCCACTTGCTGGGTGGATGGAGGGGTGAATCCACTACTATTTGTCCGGGGCTCTCTATGCCCAGCCACAGCATGGAGGTGCTCTACTTAGTGATGTCTAAGGTGCTTCAGGGCTTGCGCTCCAGTCCCTGGTGTGAGTGTCTTCGTGTTCCCTCCCCGCCCTTCCGGCATTACCAGTGCCTGCAGGTCCTGGGAGTCGCGCAACAGCCCTTTGGCTGCAATCATTCTTTCCATGAGCGTCATCGTGAGCTGTTGGGCTTTGGAGCTGGAACACTTAAATTGGTCCACAAGAAAGTACTGGATGTTTTCCATCTGTTTCCAGAAAGCTTCCATCTGTGAAAGGAGCAGGAGAAGCAAGAAGCGGAGGAGAAAACTTATTTAAGAAAGTGTAACGGTTCATGCTTGGGAATTACAATTCACTCCTTATCGCAGACAGAGACTCTAGAAAATTCTGCAATTCCAGAGATAAAGTTTATCTTGACAACAATCACATTCTATAGAGAGGTCCCTCCTGGTTGCATTGTAGGTGCCAGTCAGTTTTGAGACGGCTTTTCGGCCAACACCAACGTGCTGCTGCTAAGGAAGGGAAGCCATGATCTCGCCCGCGTACAGACCCTTACGCAGGTCGTGATTGCCACCCGGGAGGCACATGAAACATGACAATGTGCTCCTGGAAGCTTCAGGATCTTTAAAAGAGATTAAACGTGTCCTGGAAATAAAAGCAGTCACTGCCATTTAAATATGAATTATTCCTAGCACTCTGGGAGGCTAAGGCAGGAGGATCACTCGAGGTCAGGAGCTTGACACCAGCCTGAGCAAGAGCGAGACCTTGTCTCTACTAAAAATAGAAAGAAAATAGCTGGACAACTAAAAATATATAGAAAAAAATTAGCCAGGCATGGTAGTGCATGTCTGTAGTCCCAGCTACTCGGGAGGCTGAGGCAGGAGGATCACTTGAGCACAGGACTGTGAGGTTGCTGTGAGCTAGGCTGACGCCACGGCACTCCAGCCCGGGCAACAGAGTGAGACTCTGTCTCCAAATAAATAAATAAATAAATAAGAATTATTGTCCTAAAAGTGCAAAACAGCAACATGGCAGAGATGATGCTGACCATGAAAACATTTTGCTTTAAAATCTTTTTCCTTCCTCCCCCATCTTACCAGGAGCCTATGTCAGGGGTTTAATTTGCATCATTGCAGCCCATGACATGCTTTTTTCCTGCTTCCTCAAAGTTCCCTCTAGTCTCTCCTGCTTTCTTGTTCTGATTCTCCGCGATGGCCCCTCCTTAAATACTGGCAGGATCCGAGAGTGGGCACCAGGCTCCTTTCTCTTCCCATTTTACACACATATTCCCAGGCCAGAGGCCTCTCCATTTTTGGAGGTCACCAATACTTTGTAGAATCTTATGAAAACGATAAACCTTCTCCTTGAACAATGCAGATACAGACATGGTGTCGCAACAGCGCTGAGGACTCTGTAGACCGGGGCAATCGAAGCACAGCCCCTCTCCTGCAGCCATCTCATCCTGGCCTGCAGGTCTAAGAACATTCCTACCCTCCTGGTCCTGCAACCTGGGCTCCCATGGAGACCTGCACCCGTAGGCTTCCCCACTCGAGATGTCCAGGCTGGACTTACCAACTCGCTTCTCTTTCCGGGATCCTTATTTCAGCAGAGCTGGCACTCTGCACCCTCTTCCTCCCCACGTGCCACCCTGTAACATAACCCACATCAGCTCTCGTACTTTTTCTCACCTCTCCATCCCTACTGCAGTTGCCTTAACGAAGTTCCTGCCAAACTAGCCCAATAGCTCTTCACTACCCTCCACTCAGCAGCCTGAGTGGTGCTTCTAAAACAGAAACCAAACCAGGCCATCCCCTGTTTTGAACCTTCACTGACTCCCACCTCCCTGGCATAAGATGCAAACCCTCTGGCCAGATCTCTGCAGCCTTATCTTGCCACTACCTGCCGCCCAGCCCTCGCACCAGACAGCACCCACGCTTCCCCCAGCTAGCCTCTTGGGGGTCCCTTCTTCTTTGGAGACCTTCCCAAGCCTGTGGTAAAACGGACTCCTGCCTCCATTGTGCCTGCCTTGCCTTCCCCTTGGCGTCCTTCCATCACAACACGTGCTACCCACAAAGCCATCGTCTGCTCCCCTGCACGTCTCTCCTGGCATCTCTCGCGCAGAGCCACATCTAAATGAATTTTGAATTCCCAGTGCCCTGCACAATGCCTGGCAAAGATCAAGCACCAAGGAAATGTTTAATACATAAATGAACAGAGGGTGGTGGAACCCAAAAGAAAAACAAAGAGATTTGGGGAAAGCCATTCTCTTTGGAATTTAAAACATGCTTTTGTGAGTGATGCCTGGCATGCAGCATCTACTCCACCCCAGAGGGCAGAGTAACAGCAAGGGTCACAGCAATCTCTACTTTGAATGATAAAAAGATCAATCTAAAATTTAAACGAGGGAATTCATTAGACAAAAAGTAATCCTCCCTTTGTAAAGCTTTGCTCCATAATGACAAGTTCTCTAACACTTACACAAGCTGTGGTAGGCCACGACAGAAACTTCAAGCATTACCCATGCTTCTCAGTGTCATCTGTTTAATCTGGCCAACCTAACTATCCTGGAACCATGGTTTCTGTACAGAAAGAAAGTCTATCACGCACATTATCCATCAGCTGCTCCGAACACTCTCTCTCCTTCCTTTCCTCGTCTGCCAGGGCGACGTATTCTGAGTCACCAGCTCCCAACATCTCCATGTTTGACAGCTTGACCTGAAGTCCCTTTTCTAACTCCTCCAAATCCTGGAGAAAAAGGAGAAAGCAAATAAACTAAGAAAAAATTTAATGTGTCTTAAATTCTAGAGAAATAAATGCTTTTTTTTTTTTTACCACATTGTCATGAAATAGTTAACAATAATTAAATGCTCTGGGCATTGTCTTACTTAAGGCTTCATAATAAAAATCTATTTTTCTCATTAAATTGTTTTCTTCTATATCCCCTGCCCTCCCCCCTCAAATAGACCATACTTTAGAAACAATGAAATAGTGTCCTTCAATCACTGTGAACTCCTGGAAAATGCATGACATCTTGGGGCACAGGAGGGAACATTTCTGCCTTCCTCTTCTGGTTTTCCTGGGGAAGGATTACTCACTGCAATCCAGGGCAGGAAGTGATATGTATTTGATAGGTGGGTTCAAGAGCAAGAAGTGAGCACAGTGGCTTAGCTTGCCCGGCCCTTTCCTCTTTGGATGGACCATTCAGGGAGGCCACTGCTCTGGTGTGGGCTCAGCCTAGAATAAGCTGGGCAGCAACGGCCCTGCTTCCATGTGGGGAAGCCTGCGGTGGCCCAGCCTTGCTGGTGGCTAGGCAGAAAATTGAGCTAATTCTGGGACTCAGTGTTAGGGACCCATGATTGCTGTGCACCTGAGCCACGTCCTCCAAGCTGGCCTCGTGTCAGCAATAAAGCTACATTTTGATATCTGTCTCCCTGGCGCTCTCTCAGTTGATTCTGAACTCAGGGGGGAAAAGGGGAGTCATATGTACGGAGTCCTTCGAACCCCACCATGGAGTGTGGGAGGCAATTCTATTTCCTCCAGAGCTATGTCCGCTGCCATGTAACCAATATTGGTGTGCATTCAGATTCATTAGGAAAAATAACATTGGTACAAACTACTACTGAGGACCCAAGCTAAGGCCATATGTGATTTCTAATTCTCAGAGCATCTCCATTAGGGAGAAGTTAAGGCTCTTTTCTGGATGAGAAAACTGGTACATGGGAAGTTAAGATATTTTGTCCAAAGTCTCCCAGGCAGGAAGCGGCAATGCCAGGCTTGTCCCTACTCTTCAACTTCTGAGCACCTCTTGTCCTCTTCTAGCAGTCTGAAGGTTGTTGCAAGCATTAAATGAAATTATGCATTTAAAGCACTTGGTTAGACTATCTCCATAAGTGGTAGCCACTGTTATAATTATTAATAACACGCTCGTCCAAAGCCAAACAGCCCTGTAAGTGGTAGAGGTGGGATTTGATGAGGTCCATGGACTCCAAAACTTACTCTTTCCATTATAACGAACAGTATTGTTTCATTATTACTGTGATAGTACACTTATGAATATCATCACCATTATTATTATTTTACTATTGGATAGTCATTGAAACTCATTGAGCCTCAGTTTCCTCAGCTGTAAAACAGAAATAACAATGGCCACTCCCAGCGCTGTGGTGAAGGTTACATAAAATAACGCATGTCCAGCACTGTGTGCATTGCCAGCTGGGAAGGTCCCTGCGGGAATGGCGCTGAGGACAGAAATGGGGGTAATGGGGTATCTCCTCCCCCAGCTGAATGAAGTGAGTAATCCTTCCTCATGGAATCCAGAAGAGTATGGGAGAGACATTCCCTCCCACACACCGGGGTCATCGTGGTGGTCACAAGGATGAGGATTGCAATGATGATGATAATGAAGGCAAGGGTAGTCGTAGAGGGTGAGGAAGATGATGGTGGTGATGGTTGTGGTGATGAAGATGATCATGACAAAGATGCAGAAGATGGTGGTGGTGGTGATGGCAGTGAGGAAAGCATATCACTAACAATGATGATGATGATGAAGATGATGTTAGTGGTGGTGATAGAGGAGGAAGAAGAGGAGGAGGGTGATGACAATGATGATGAGGATGATGGGGAGGATGATGGTAGTGGCGGTGGTGGAGGAGAAGGATGAAGAGGGTGGTGACTGTAGTGATGACGATGAGGAGGAGGAGGAGGATGCAGTGGTGGTGATGAAGATGGTGGTGATGACTGTGTTGGTGTAGTGAGGATGATGACGACACTGACGATGGTGATGATGACAGCAGTGATGAGAGTGCTGCTGACCACAACAATGATGACAATGAAGGTGGCAGGTTGTGCTGACGGGAATGAGGAGGAGGAGGAAGAGGATGGGGCTGGTGATAGTGGGGGTCATGAGGATGACAACACAGCTGTTGATGAATATGGTGATGTGGTGGTGATGACAGTGACAAGAATGATGACGACTAGGGTGGCGATGACAAAGATGACAGTGGTGATGGTGGTGATAATGACAATGTGTTACGATGAGGAAGGTGATGATGGCAGTAGTGGTGGTGATGGCGATAGTAATAAAATAGAAATGACGGCAATGATGATGATGAAGACAACGATGACCGTGGTGGGGGCTGCAGTGACAACGATGCCAGCCACCACATACCCACAGCCTACCTATTCCTTTGCCAGGTGCATCATACACATTTATTTTTCTAATCCTTTCTTCACCCCACGGGGTCAGAATTATCCCACTGCACAGAGAAAGAAATTAGGATTCTGGAAGCTTGTAAAAGAGGCAGGACACCGACCGGGACCTGTTTGATTCCAAGCCCTGACTCTTTGTTGCACATGAAACAATATAAACTTCCTATAAAAGACTGAGAAGAGTAGAATACCAAGGACAAATAGCTTGAGCCAATAAACAAGATATAACTTTAAAAATACCCCAAACTTGTGCAGAAAATAACATTAACTAAGATTGTCTTTGAGTGGTGGCTATGACCAACATTTTTCTCTTTGTTGCTTTAAACATTTTTCCAAAGTTTAATAATACACATTGTTATTTTCATATTTGTACTAATACTTGTGTATGTCATATTGTGTTAAAAGTGTCTATTATATTAATAATAAACTATTTTTATACATGAAAGCAAAAATACTTTCATAGCTTAAGTTTTATATATTATAATAAACTTTTTTAAGCTACTTTGAAATACAGGTTGAAGACTTACTTACATTTTCTTGTTTTGAAAGAATCTTCTGGTATAATTCATCATCAGACTTCTTTTTAGGAAGAAGGTCAAGGAGGCACATTTTAAAAATCTGAATAAACATCTATTGCCAAAACAGGAAGGGTAACAAGAGGAAGGTTTAAACAACGGTGTCGCTCTCCCTGTCTCCTGTGTCTCTCCTCCCGCTCTCCCCTGCTACTTCTTTTTTGCCGTAGGAAAGGACCTCATACTACAAATCATGACAATGGCCTATAATGGACTACATTTTCAAGAATGCTTCGTTTTTTTCCTTCACTCATTTATTCAACCAGCACTAAGCGCCTACTCTGTGCAAGGCCTCCACAGCCCGTTTCCGTATGGATCAAGGAAAGATAGGAGGCAAAGGGGCCTGCTTGCTTGGGGAAAGAGTCAGGGGACAACTGCATGAAACTGGGATGTGTAAAGTCACTCACCTCTGCCGCAACAGATGGAGACATCCCTTAAACCAAGGACCCTCCCATACGTGGGGACACCCAGGGGGGTCCAGAGGATGCGGTCTCCACAATTTGCCCACCCATTCACCCATTGTAGGATATCTGGATTATTTACAGTTTCGATTATTACAAATAATACTGTTAAGAGCACTCATGTGCAGGTTTTTGTGCGAACGTAAGTTTCTCTGGGATAGATGCCCATGAGTGCAATTGCTGGATCTTCCAGTAAGTACATGTTGGGTGCTACAAGAAATTGCCAAAATGTTTTCCCAAGTGGCTGTACCATTTTCTATTCCCCCCAGCAATGTCTGAGTGATCACTTCTTCATGTGTTCACCAGCACATGGTGCTGTCACTATTTTTTATTTTAGTCATTCTGACAGGTGTGTAGTGGTATCTCACTGTGGTTTTAACTTGCATTTCCCTAATGGCTTAATGACGTTGAACATCTTTTATATTATGTCACCATCTGTGTATCTTTTTTGGTAAAATATCTGTTCATGTCTTTTGCCCATATCCTGACTAGATTGTTTTCTTTTTTCAGATGAGTTCTGAGAGTTCTTTATGTATTCCAGGTACAAGTACTTTCTTTGGTAGATACATGGTTTGCAAATCTTTTCTCTCACTCTGTAACTTGTCTTTTCATCCTCTTAATAAGGTCCTTTGTAAAGCAAAAGCTTTTTAATTTTGATGAAGTCCAATTAATTAATTTTTCCTTTTATGGGTCATGCTTTTGATGTCAAGTCTAAAACCTCTTTGCCTAGGTCTAGATCCTGAAGATTTTCCCTCACATTTTTTTCTAAAAGATTTACAGTTTCATTGTTTACATTTAAGTGCATGATCCATTTTAAGTCAGTTTTTACATAAAGTGTGAGGTTTAGGTTGAAGTTCACTTTATTTATTTATTGTTTTGCTTATGGATGTCCAGTTGCTCCAGTGTCATTTATTGAAAACGACCTCATTCCTCCGATGAAGTGCTCCTTTGCCAAAGGCCATTTAGACATATTTGCATGGTAAGACACTTTTTCATGCAGCGGTTAGCACACTTTTTCAGTAAGGGCCACAGAGCAAACATTTTTGGCATTGCAGGCCAGTTTTGCGACGCTCAGTTCTGCTGTGCTGGCACGAAGGCTGCTATAGGCACTATGGAAACTGATGGGTGTGGCCAGACTTGGCTCAAGGGCCACAGTTTTCTATCCTGTTTTACTGGGTTCAGGTTTGTTCAGCATTCCTCCGTGCTGACAGGCTGACATATGTATCATATACACCATCAGTTGATATCCACTGCATGTGGTGAGGCTGGTACAATCTTTCCCATTTTACAGATAACGAACCCCTTGGCTGAGAAAGCTGTGCAACTTGACTCATGTCACATAGCCACGAGAGATGGAGCTGAGATTCGAACCCAGAGCTCTCTGCACCACCCTCATTATATCTGCCAATGCTAATGGCCTCTTAAGAAGAATGTGGTGCCCCACGCTTCTACCCACTGAAGCCTGAGGTGGTGGCAGATAACATTCTTTTCTCAAGATGCTCACCTCAAATCCACCTTGTTTGTGACCTAAACTGGATCAGTAATGTTTACGGTCCCCAGCTGACCCCTTTCAGTGATTTTGAAATAATTTTTAAACAATTATAGAATAATTTTGAAAAAATTATAGACTCAAATGAAGGTGCAAAAATACGTATTGTGGGTATCACGTTTAAAAAATGTGTATCCCTTAATTTAAAAATATCTTACTGTTAAAAAAGGCTAATGATCATCAGAGCCATCAGCAAGTCATAATCTTTTTGCAGGTGGAGGTGGGGGGTCTCACCTCCACGTTGATGGTGCTGGCTGACCAGGGTGCTGGGCGCTGAAGGTTGGGGTGGCTAAAGGTTGGCAATTTCTTAAAAGAAGACAACAGTAAAGTTTGCCACATCGACTGACGCTTGCTTTCATGAAAGATATCTCTGGAGCATGAGATGCTACTTGATCACATTTTACCCACAGTAGAACTTCTTTAAAAATTGGGGTCAATCCTTTCAAATCATGCCACTGCTTTATCAACTAAATGTCATATTCTAAATCCTTCGTTGTCATTTCGACTACGTTCACAGCATCTTCATCAGGAATAGATTCCATCTCTAGAAACCACTTTCTTTGCCCATGCGTAAGAAGCAGCTCCTTATGCATTCAAGTTTGATCATGAGATTGCAGCAATTCCGTCTTCAGGCTCCACGTCTAACTCTAACTCTCTCGCTGTTCCCACCACATCTGCAGTGACGTCCTCCACTGAAGTCCTGAACCCCTCAGAGTCACCCATGAGGGTTGGAATCAACTTCTAAACTCCTAATGATGTTGGTATTTTGACCTCGTCATGAATGTTCTCAATGGCATCTAGAATGGTGAGTTCTTTCCAGAAGGTTTTCAGTTTACTTTGCCCAGATCCATCAGAGGAATCATTGGCAGCTACAGCATTAGGAGATGTTTTTCTTCCTTCCTCTCCTCTCCTCTCCCCTCCCCTCCCCCCTTCCTTCCTTTCTTTCTTCCTTTTCTTCTTTCTTTCCTTCCTTCCTTCCTTCCTTCTCTCTCTCTCTCTCTCTCTCTCTCTCTCTCTCTCACTCTTTCTTTTTTTTTTTTTGAGACAAGGTCTTGCTCTGTTCCTGGGGCTAGACTGCAGTGGCATCATCATTGCTCACAGCAACCTCAAACTCCTGGGTTCAAGTGATCCTCTTGCCCCAGCCACCCAAGTAGCTGGGACTACAGGTGCCACTACCATGCTTGCCTAATTTTTTCTATTTTTAGCAGAGACAGGGGGTCTCACTCTTGCTCAGGGGTGGGGCGGTGGGAGTGCAGGGCCATGCGCTATGTCTTGGATCTCAGCATGATCTACGGTTTTCAATACTGTCACCTGTGTATAAGGCCAGTCCTGCTCGTACAGGGGCCAGGTTTCTCTCAGGTGCATCCCGCTTTCATATTCGTGCACTTTCCCAGTTTATAACGGGCGTCCTGTGGGCGCATGTGTGTGAGTGCCCGTGTTTCTCTCTCTCTGTCGCTATCTACCTTTCTCTCTCCTCCACCCTCTGCAGAGGTCTCATTCCGCATTCAACAATTCAGAGAATGTGCCTCAGGGAGCAGTAGCTCCCCTGGTCAACCCCTGTGGCCTCCATGCCTGGCTGAACCTGTCGGGGTTCTGTGGCCACAGTGGGGCTCATCGCTCTGCTCCCCATGGCTCGGACCCACCGCACGCTCAGAGACTGGGAGCGTCCGGCAGAGGCGCCCGCGTCGCGCTTCCCGAACTCGGGTCCGCAGCTCCGCGTTCCCGCCACTCGCTCGGAGAACGCGCCTGTACAGAGGTGCTGGATGTCCCATCTCGGCTCTGCACCTGCAGCTTTGTGGCTCTGGGCAAGTCCTCCGCTCTTCGCCTCAGAGCGTAGACGGTAATGGCGCCCAGCCCCCTGGGCTGCGGTCGGGTTTAAATGTGATCACCTATTTAGTGCTCCCAGGACCTAGTACACAGTAAGCACTCAATAAATCCACACTCATAAATGTTATCATCACCATTATCATTCCTTTGAAGATACTGTTCCCTTTTAACTATCTCTGATCCATCTCCAGCGGGGTGTACCGGGAGCCGGCGCCCGCCCTTCTGTGTGGGCCCCACAGCCTTGGCTAGAGCGGATGCTTTTCTGTTCTGCGGCCGCGTGCCTGACTCGGCCACTCCCCTCCCTTGCAGCCTCTCTGTTTTCACTGACGTCCCCTTCTCAAGAGTCTCTGGGACTCAGTGGACAAGGAGGGCCTTGGGTCCCAGTTTCTGTCCCTGTACAAGGGAGAGAAAGGGAATGTCTCCACCCACCATGTGCTTTTCCTGTCTCAGCGCTGTGTCCAGACGCAGCAGATCTTTTAAGTGAAGGTGGTAGACACACAGGTCGATGTCTACACTGGAAAACAAAAAGAGAGAGACAGAAAAGACCTTCCGGGTATCTGAAACGAAGTCTGCACATCCCTATGCAGTACGAGGCACACTGTGTCCTGCCCCCGCCCCCAGGTCCCGTTTGGCAGTGTGCTGACGTCCCCAACACCCACCCGGGGTTTGTAAGGAACCAAATGAGCTGTTGGAAACCCACCAACGACCAGGAGGGACCAGCTGGTGTCAGAGACACAGCTGCCTGCCTGGGACATCCGAGATAAAACCCATGGAGAGAGGGAAGGAGAAACAAAAATGATGTCTCCTGCGTGCGTTTTCACGTCTGTCATCACCTGTCACCTCTCCTCAGCACCACACACATATTCTACAGACGAGGCAACTGACTCAGGAAATAGAGGACCAGAGAAAGCCAGTGACTGTCACAGGGTCACCGGGCAGATTCGTGGCAGAGCATGAATGTCTCTGACCATTTTTTCCCTCACAGGAAAACGCATTTTATTAATATCCAACAACACTCCCACACAAACTGTTTCAAACGCTCCAGTGTGCGTGCTGCATGACAGCCGTTCTAAGCCAGCGCCAGCCAACCCGCGGAGGCCCCTGTTCAGTAAAGCTCCTCCTTCCCTGGGCCACCTTCAGGGTCAACGACAAATTCAAGCCCATTCTTTCCGCAGCTCGGAGCTGAACCGTGTCCTAGCTCATGCCAGCCCTTGGAGTCACAGAATTTTAGAGCAGAGAGAGGCCTGAGGACCAGGGCGCAGGCCTGCCACACACTGGGCCCTGCTCTAGGCTGGGTCCCATGACTCCTTCACTCACCACTGTGTGACCCTGGGCAAGTTATCCAGCCTCTCTGTGTCTCACTCTGTTCTTCAAGAAATAGGGGAATAATAGCATCTACCTATATGGCAGTTAAGAGGAATTAATTCATTGATTCATATTTATTGATCACCACACCCAGGCTCCCTCCCACTGGGCAATGTGCTCGGAAGATAATGAGTCCCGGTAAAGCACTTAGTACTCTGCCCAGTACTCAGAAAGCACTCAGCCTGGACAGCACCGTGCTGTGCTGTGCTGCAACACTCACCAGGGATTAAATGAGGCCCCCTGTCCTCTCTGTGCAGGGCTCAGGCCTGACTCTACAAGCCCAATGTTGTCCAACACTGTGGTAAGTGACAAATGCATCTGGGGCCCCAGCTCTGATTGGGTCGCTGTGTGTCCCTGGTTGAGTCACTTGACCTCTCTGGGCCTCTGTTTCCTCCCCTGATAATGTACAACCCATTGGCCCACTCTGAGAGGACCGGAGGCCTCATCCTCCATTCTGCCCCTTCCTTACCTCTCAGAGGCCAGCACCTCCGGGAAGGTGTTCACCCGGAGGAAGGCACGGCTGAGAAACCTTTCATCGCTGGTGGCCGAGTGGATGCTGGACGAGGAGCTGCAGTCGTCCTTCTCGGCCTGGCTCAGGCTCCCCAGGCTGCTCGAAGGGGAGGCCTCCGTCGGCTGGTGCGGCAGGATGGCTTGCTTTAAGTTCTCATGCAGAGACGGGTTGGAGGACCCGTCGGCTAGAGGCTGCGGTGGCAGAAGGGAGATCACTGTTACTACAGGTGACGTCCCACAGATTCACTATAGGGCTGCCAGTGACGTCCGATGGCGGCTCACAGGAAGGCCTGGCTGGATGCCCTGGGCAGGGGTGTGCATGACGGGGCCGTGCAACCAGTGCCGACGGTGCAGAAGCCCCATCCCCCACCAGCCAGCTACGTGCAGGGTGTGGTTCCCAATGTGCTTTGGGGACAGCTCCCTGAACTATGACCAATTACTGCTCACCACAAGTGTTCCACAGAAAATTAGTTTGGGAAAGGCTCGTTAAACAAGATGGAATAATTTCTTTGGTGCAGGAATTCTCAGAGCCTTCAATACATCCTGGCTGTCTTCCAAAATAAATAATAATTTCAAAAACCTAACATGTACCAAATACTCAGATGTCACACACTGTTCTAAGCCCTTGTGTATGTTGTTATTCTCAGTGAGGATAATGAGGCAGATCTGATATCCCCATTTCTTAGAGGAAGAAACTGAGGCACAGAGAAGTCAGGAAATGGTCACGCAGTAGATGGCTGAGATGGGAGCTAGGAAGGAGCTGGTGTGACTCCAGAGCTCATTCTCCCAACCACCAAAAGAGCAGACAGCATTTTCCTGAACTTGCTCCACCAGGAAACTCTTTGCACAAAACACCTTCCAGGCCGAGGGCTCCCTGCAGCACCACGGAACCGCTCTCTGCAGCAGCCCCAGCGCAGGTGGGAGCTCCTGGCTACAGGTGTGAGATCTGTGGCCAGGTATCGGGGCTTGACTCTGGCTCAGCCGCTTCTTGCCATGTGGCCTTGGGCAGACCATTGGCCTCTCTGGGCCTCAGTTTCCTTATGTGTAGCATGAAGACAGTATCATTCACCTGACAGGCATATTGCCAAGTTGCAAAGCCTAGTGCATGACAGACACTGAGCACGACGCCAGCCCTACGGTAAGTGTTCAGTAAGTGCCAGCTGCCGGCATTAGCCCAGGGGTCTGTGAATGAGGATTAATTTTGGAAACTGGGTCAGTATCAGCATCTTTATTAATGCTAAAAGGGCAGGGTAGATGTTGTCCTACTGTGCTGTCACCTGGTGCCCCTGGGAAATTCCTTACTTGATATATCTTGGATATACTCTGTTCCTGACAATGCTGCTATAAAATGAATTAACTTAAGTTTTGCTTCAAAGCACCAAAATTACTCCTATAAAATCCTTGAATAGGACCAAAGATTGCCATTTAATCCCTCCACCAGACCCCCAATCTCTAAGACGTGACTGAGTTAACTGTATTTCTATGACAAAGCTCAGACGCTCACCCGGAACTTCTGATTGATGGGGTAGACGACCTTAGCCTTCAGCGCGAACGCAGCGACGGTGCTGTTGGAAGGAGGCTCACACTCCTGGAAAGGAAAGAAACCAGTGGCATGTGAGGACTTCTGTAAGGTGAAGGACAAACTGCCAGGCGTTTCCATAGTGGCACACCCCATTTGTGACAGCAGCCTTGGACAGGGGCCACAACGGGCACATTATATCCAAGTAAGGGCTCACTCGCTAGAAGGACGGATGCATGGATATGTGGAGAGACGGATGGATGGAAGAATAGGTGGACAGACAGAAAGATATGTATGATGGGCAGATAGATGGGTATATAGACGGATGAACAGAAAAACAGATGCTATCAACAGAGAATGGCACATTCTGCATTTAATTCTAAGTCTTCAGCTTTGGAATAAGTAAGGATTTGAGTAACTTGAAAAGAATCAATAGGAGCCTCCTAAAGAATTGTGAGTCATCTGGAAGTAGAAAATGCAAACACAAAAATTAATTTTAGCATTGCCAGGGGTATAAACACATGTGGCAATCAATATTCACACAAGATTTTAAATTAGGCCCTTAAACAAATAGAAGTGTTTGGGCAAATCTTCTAACTTCTCCGAGCCTTGGTCTTCCCAGGTAGTCAATATAGAGTATCTGCCCCCAAGCCCACACAGATAAAGCCCCCAGCGAGGTGGCAGGCGCAGATGAGAAGCTAAGCCACAGGCTGCTGCGTGCAGTGGCATGACGAACTGCCGTCCAGCCCCGCTCCGGAATCGCCTCCCCGATTCACTATTGATAACAAATAGCCTGCCCTGATCCCGACATCCCCTCGCTCTCTCCTACTGGGCTGACCACACCCCACCCGCGCGTTGCAGAGTCAGTGCCGGGTCAACGGTTTGGAAACCACGGCAAGTGCGCGAAGGCAAACAGGTGAGCCAGGAGCCAGCGCTGCAGACCCCGAGACATCTCTGCCGAACAATCCAGAACAGGCTGGCTGATGAAGACTGCATCCACATCTATCTCAATGCCTTTCAGCTACATCTTGAAGAAAGAGCTCCACAATGAATGACTGATTTCCAATTGCGAAGTCCCCCTTGGAATAAGACACCCTGCTGTGGGAATCAGGACTGATCGCTTGCTCATAACTTGGGGTGTTGAGACGGCCCCTGACTGAGCCAGCACTGGCGCCTACGTACGTGTCCAGAGCGAGTGCCAGCGTGACGCCTGTGAGCAGTGCAGGACGGAAGCTACGTGCTGAGGGCCCGGCTCTCATCATTTCTCTCTGTATCTCACGGATCACAGAAACAGGCTCAGATGGCAGGAACAGGGGAGACCTGTGGCACACACGGCCCTCCCAGCGCTGCCAGAGGTTACTGTCTCCACTTCTCAAATGTGGAAACTGAGAGGTTACACACAACTAAGAAACGCCAGAACCAGGATTTGAACTCAGTTTTGCTGGCTCCAGGCCCATCCTCTTCAGCTGACACCAACCTGGGTCCTTCAACAGGGTACAAGTAAGAAGAGGAGGAGCCGTGAAGTTTAAAGTGGGGTTCAGTAGAGAAGGCCCCTGGGCTTGGCTCACCTGCCCAGGAACCCAAGTCAGATATCGAGGCACCTCATCACTCCAACTTCCCATGTCCAATTAACCACAAATCCCACCAACCTAACCTCCTAAACAGCTCCCAAATGCACGGCCCCGGACTAAGCCTCCATCACGTCTACCCTGAAGGGCTGCAATAGCTTCCTCACTGGCTCATGCATGTATTAAGCTCCTACTACGTGCTGGCCACTTTGTGCACATTTGCTCATTTAATTATCACACAACAGTCAGCTTGGGGAGGCCTGTATAATAATCATCATGCCCACCTTATGGAGGGGAAAACTAAGGCTCAGACGTTAAGGCCTTCCAATTCATTCTCTATGTGGGAAGTGAACAATCTTTTAAATATGCAATTCCCATCACTGATCATCTTAGAACCTTCCCAGCTTCCCTCTGACCTGAGGGTACAAGGCCTGGCCTGCTCTCAACCCCCAGCATCCCGCCCACTCTCTGCTTGAAGACTTGCTGGTGAACCGGTACAAAAGCCAAGAATGGCAGTGAGATCAAAAAGGCTGAACTCGGGACCAGTCACAAAATCTGTGAGGCCCAGCCCAAAATGAAAATGGGGTGGGGGGTGTTATTAAAAACGATTCGGGATTTTGAGATAGCGACAGCAGGGTCCAGCAGCCAAGGGCAGGGCCCTTCCAAGCATGGCTCTGGGTGACTGCACAGGTTGTAGGCCCAGGACACCTGCCCTAGCTGACCGTCCAGGGGAGGCACATTTGCTCACAGGAGAGATGCAAAATCAAAACGGAACTGTACATGTTTAAACTTCTCTCACATGTAGGTGAAAAGGAGGACAGAGCAAATGGGGTGAGCATGAGAGGAAGGCATGGTCTCTCCTGCCAGGAGCTCATCTTCAAGAGGCAAGATGAAAAAGAGAAACACAATTATAAGAAAAGGATGTTGGAGCAGGATCCACCCGAGACCCCTGGGAGCAGCGCCTGGACACGGGGGAGCTGCGGCTTGTGTATCAGAAACACAATCGCGGCGGTGGGGAGGCTCCACCTGTCCCATCCACCTGTAGACTGCATCCCCCAGAGGGCGGCCTAAGGACTGTCATGGCCTCTGCCAGGAGATGAAGGCCCCGGAAGCCCTTGGCACCCGGAATCAAGGAGTGATCAGGCTTCTTTCTGCTACCCAAACAGGAGCCACTGTCTTCAGTTTTTTAAAGCTCTCCTTATTAGGTTCAGATGTCCCCCAAGTTCTGCCGTTCTCCCCAGCCTAAGGAATAAAATTATTTAGAAAATTGGATGTAGCACAAATGTACAACATAAAACTCCTTCAGCTGAAGCAATGCAATTATTCAGAAAATTAGTTAAAGCATAACTGTGGGGAAAGAAAAGCATTTCACTCACCAACGTAACGCATTCTTTTCTGCAAACACATAAATGCATCCGTAAGGGTCTATCCCTCTCCCTCCCTCCAAGGCAAAGGAATGGGAGGAGAGACTATCCTGTGTTGTAGCATGCCTCAGAGCATTCTGGAATTTTGTTTGTTTTTGGCAGAGATGAGCTATTCATTAAACAGAGTTCATCCAAGAAGTGGCATGGACCACAGTGCCTTGGTTTGCTGTGCACTGGAGGAGGAGGGAGTTATAGTTTAACTCCCACGGCCAGAACAGCCCCGGCCACATACTTGTGACAAGCTCAGCCTGAAAAGGGCAAGGGCATTCTGAAAAGCCAGTCAGTGGAACAGGCAGATCTTTAACTTAACTCTTGGCAATTATTAGCTTGATAATGAGCCTCTGCTAGGGGTAGCTAAATAGTGAACAGGTAAGACATTACTAAGCAGAAGAAAAATGAATTCACCATGGAAGGAGGTAGAAAGACTTGGCCCCTCTGCAAACACTAACTGGGGCCATATTCTGTGGCAGGAATGTTGACATGAGTTAACTCAGCCCTAGGAGACCGTGGGGGGTGGGAGGGCAACATCATTACTGTCATTGTAAAGCAGTAAACCTGAGGCTCAGACAGGTTACATTTCCTTCCCAACATCACACAGCAAACACACGGCGGAGTTGGGACTGGTTCTAGGACCCTAGATCCAAAAGCCAGTGTTGTTTCCATCACATCCAAAGTTACCCTATGTGTGAGCAAGGTTGGTTGTTAAACAGCTTTACTGAGATTTAATTCACACAGGGTACAGTTCTCCCACGTAAAGTACACAACGTAACGGTTTTCACCTTCACAGACAAGCACAGCCATCACCACAGTCGATTCTACAACATTTTCATGGCATCAAAGAGAAATCCCTTTAGCTATAACCCCCATCCCTCCTGGCCCTCTGCCCCAGCCCTGGGCAATCACTAATCTACCTTCTTTCTATAAATTTCCCTGTTCTGGATACTTTGCATGAATGGAGTCCTGTAACATGTGATCTTTTGTGACTGGCTTCTTTCATTCTTTCATTCAGCATCATGTTTTCAAGGTTCATCCACGTTGTGGCATGTATGAGTGCTTCAATCCTTTCTTTAGAGACTGAGTCTCGCTCTGTCTCCCAGGCTGGAGCACAGTGGCATCATCACAGCTCACTGCAGCCTCCAATACATGGGCTTAAGCGATCCTCCTGTCTCAGCCTCCTGAGTAGCTGGGACTACAGGTGCCACCACCACACCCAGATAATTTTTCTATTTTTAGTAGAGACGGGGTCTCACTCTTGCTCAGGCTGGTCTCAGACTCTTGAGCTCAAGCAATCCTCCTGCCTCGGCCTCCCAGAGTGCTAGGATGACAAGCGTGAGCCACTGTGCCTGGCCTCAATCATTTTATGGCCAAATAATATTCCATTGTATGGCTATATCACATTTTATTTTTTCATTTGTCAGTTGATGGTCATTGGGTTGTTTTCATGTTTTGGCTATTGTGAAGAGTGTTAATTGGAACGTGTGTACACGTTTTTGTGTGGGCGTTTGTTTTCATTTCTGTGATCAGGGGTCTCATAGTATGGAGGGGCAGAGGGGTAGGAGAGACAGGCCAGGGAAGAAAGAGGCAGAGAGGCAGGGAGACGCCACACACCTGCAGGCTCACACACAGTGTCACAGAGACGCGTGTGAGAGGCATGCGGGAAGACTACCACAGAGACACAAGGACAGGGGTGGGGGGGGCTCCTGTCCGGCAAGCCCCACCTGGGGCAGCCCTGGCCGCCCTCCCCTTCTCACCTCCCTTGGCCTCAGCGCAGGGTGGGCAGCTGCTCCTCCCACAAGCTCCCGCTGCCTGGCAGGAGAGGGGCAGAGCTAAATCTCAAAAGCTGATTTTTCAGCGTAACCAGAAGCCAAGCCCTGATGATTTCAAACCTTTGGTGACATCTGTTTTAAAGCAGCCGGTCCACTTTCTTCTGTGGTAAGCTGAGGCTGCAGAACATAACAAAACAGGAAAGAAAGTGGCAGAGGGCGTGGCGTTCGCCCTCCCTGAGCAGGGGCTGGCCAGACCCAGGGATACATCAGGGCTTGGCTACTCGCGGCTGTGTGACTCAGGAGACCAGGCTCTCTCCGTGGTCCTGGATTTCTGCATCTGGACAATGGGTATGTAAAATCTGCCTCAGGGCTGCTGAGTTAGATGAGATAATGATAAATGTAAAATTGCCTGGCACGAATAGGTGCTAAACAATGTTAGCTCACTCTTTTCCCCTCTCTCCAGGAGACGAAGTCTATGGCACTTTCTAGGGGGCCAGGAGGTGACTAGAAATGTCATACACTCTCCACCCGCGGGGCTCCCCCAGGACACAATGCTCCGTGGGCAGAGTGAGGGCTCCGGGAAGGAACAGGGAGAATTCATCTTTGTCCGTCCCTGCCAGAGGCCCAGCAGCCCCACCCGCAGACACTTCTGCAAAAGAAATGAAATGAAAACCGACTCGCACGCGGGCGCTCACAGCAGCTTCGCTCCCGCAGCCGAGCGCTGACACAGCGCGGAGCGTCAGCCCAGCGTCCCCCCGCGGTGAGCGCTGAGCGACCGGCACACGCGAGCCGTGGGTGGCCACCGCGCACCAGACAGGGGAATCACTGACTCACGCACCGAAATGGAGGTCTCAAAAGCGCTCCGTTATGGGAACCCCGGCACAGAAACGCACAGGACTCCGCTGCCACGCAGCTCTGGAGCAGCACATCGCCGGGGCGCGTGCGGGAGGCGGGCGTGGGCCAGAGGGGCACTTGGGAACTTTCCGGGGTGATGAAGACGTCCCGGACGCGGGTATCGGTCTCCAAGTGTGTGTGCAGTGGACAAAACTCATCAGACTGCAAACCTAAACCCTGCACTTCTTTTGTGTATAAATTATACCTCAAGAAAAGCAGCCTGTCGGGCAAATGCCTGTTAGGGGCCCCTCGGCATGGCGCCCGGCTGCCAGGCGGCCCGCTGGGCGAGCTGACCCCGTCACCAGGCTTACATGCGGCGAGTCCCCGTCCCTCGACGTCTGCGCTTCTCTCTTCCGCCTCCTTGACGGGGAGCCGGTTTCCGACGGCGTCTGCACGTTGGACTCCAAGTTCCTGAGCAGACTTTGAGCGTCGTCTTTCTAAAACCCCAAGGCCAGGGATGGGGGCAGACAGAAAAACTCAGTCAGCCTGGTCCCCCGTGACTTTGCCGGTCAAGCCCCCCACGCCCAGCGCCACTTCTGCCCAGCCATGTGCTTCCGCACCTGTACAACGCACCTCCCACCGGACCTGCGGTCTGCTACACATCCTTCGAGACTGTCCCGCCCCTTTCTGAGAGGCCCCCAGGGCCCTGACACGCCCTATTTTAGTGTGCTCTCAGGACTTGAAGAAAAGCTCATTCCGTTTTCCTTCTGGGTTGGTGGCCCCCATAAGACTGTGAGATTTTGGGGGGTAACAGTTAAGCATCGGAAATGGCACATAAATATTAATTTTCCTGTTGTTTACAATAATGTCACTGGATGGTTTCTAAGAAAATATCTTAGGTAACCTTAAATTACACAGTGGTTGTGAACTACACTTGATGCTCATCATTTGTGGATTCTGTATTTGCAAATTCCCTTACTTGCTAAAATTAAGTTGTTACCCCCAACCAGTTCTCATGGCAATTTCAGAGTCATTCCTGGACATGTACAGAGTGTGAAAACTCTAAGTCATCCGACACACGCTCTCAGCTGAACTTAGAACAAGGTAATGCTCTGCCTTCTCATGTCAGCTGTCACAGCGCAAACTGGTGTCCTTTTCTCAGTCTAGTTAGTGCCATGCTTTTTGTATTTTTATGCTTTTTCTTGGTGATTCTGTTTAAAATGGCCCCCAAACCCAGTGCTGAGGAGCGGTCGAGTGTGCCTAAGCACAGGAAGACTGTGATGTGGCTCACGGAGAAAACATGTGTGTTAGAGAAACGTTGTTCAGGCCTGGTTACAGCGCTGTTGTCTGTGAGCCCAATGTCAATGAATCAAAAATGCATATTAAATTAGACATCTTTAAACAGAAACACACAAAACAAGGTTAGTATTGACCAGTTAATGGAAATTTTGTGACCAGAGGTTTGTAGGAACCTCCCCCTGCATCCCGCTGGGAACAATGGCCAGTGCTCGCCGGGGCGGGGTTCTCAGTGACTGCATAGTGGATAAGGAGAAAAGACAGTCTTTAAAATTCTGTTATGCCAGAGACACTTATCAACTGCCTCCCTGACCACTAGCTGCTCACAAATATCACCAGTTTGTCACTGAGTTGGTCAGCAACTACACTGAGCACCTACTATGTGCCAAACCTTGTTCTGTGCACTGGGAATAGAGCAATGAACAAAAGATACAAAGCTTCTTCCTTTGTGGAACTTACATTCTAGTGAGAGAAGACATAAACAAACCAACAAATAGATACATAGTATGTAAGGAGTGGTGTGTTATAGAGAAAAATAATGGGGGGGGATGGAGAATGATGGGAGGGGAAGGCTCTTGGACAAGGTGGTATTTGAGAAGAAATCTGAAGTAAGTGAAGGAGTGAGCCACTGAGATATCTCAGGATAGAGCATTGCAGGAGCGGGAATAGCAAGTGCAAAGACCCTGAGGCAGGCTCATGTTAGGCATGTCCAGGGAAGCCTGTGTAGGTGAAGCAGTTTGAGGTGGGTTTCAGGGTAGAGAGGGGCAGATGATGAAGCCAGAGACTTTTCTGGTTGTTTCTTTAGCAGCCATTGCTGGCCAGTGAAAGGGTTCTGCCAGCAAGTACCTAATGAGATCATCTCACAGTAAAGACCCCAGGAGAAAAACCCTTATACCATCCCACAGAGGGGGCAACAATTTTTTAGTTCCCTATTTAAAAAGGACCACAAGAGTCACTAGCCATTTGAGGACAGACTCTAATATAAAAGACAAAGCCCAAGACAAAATTAAAAAGCAAGCAGGAAACAGATACAACACAGGGAAAACTTCAAACGAATACACACCTGTATTGTCCTCAGAGAAATCGAAGAAGATATTTCATTCACAAAGTAAGAATAGGATGGCATAAACATAGAATATTCTGAGAACAAAAAAGAACTCTTAAAAATTAAAAATACAAAAAACTCAATGTACATATAAAGTTGAGAAAAGTCTCCCAGGAAGTAGTATAAAAAGACAAAGAAATGAGAAATTGGAGAGAAAGAATAAGAGGCCCAATTCAACCTAAAAATGACAGGAGTTCTTGAAAAAGAGAACATGTAAAAGGAAAAGAATCATCAAAGAAATAAGAAAATGAGTTTCTAGATTGAGAGGTCATTCCAAATGTCTAGCACAATGGATAACAACAGATTCCCACCAAGACCTATTCTGGTGCAATTTCACACACTGGAAGCAAAGAAAAGATTCTTTAAGATTCTATAGAGCAACAAAAGATACTTCCTGCAAAATATTAAGGATCCGAATAGAAATATAAGTTAGAAGACAATAGAAAAATGCCTTCAAAATGCTGCGGGGAAATTATTTCCAATCAAGAATTATATACCTAACTAACCTAACCAAATTAAGTACAAAGATAGAGGAATATAGATATTTTTAGACATAGAAATTCTCAAGAGTTACAGCCATCCCTTTCTCAGAAAACTAGTGCTCTGGGCCACACAAAGAAATGAGTCAAAGAAAGATGCATGCAGGGGGTGCCTGAAACAGGATCCAGCTCAGGAAAGAGGTAAGGAGGTCCCAGCAGGATGGTCCTGAGAGGTCTCAATGGCCACAGTGAAAGCCCAGAGCAGATGCTTCTCAAACTTTAGAAACATGTAAATCACTGGGAGGGCTCATTAAACACAGTTTGCTGGCCTCAAGCCCAAAGCTTGTCACTCAGTGAGTCTGGGGACCCAGGAATTTGCATTTTTATCAAGCTATGTTGATGCCCCTGGTCTGGTCCACACTTTAGAGTGCTGTGGTCTAGAGAACAACCAGCTCAAATCAGAGCATGTCAGAAGGTTTCTGGGTTTTCTCAAGAAGAAAACATGGATCAAATATCTAACATATTCAAATGTCCTAAAAGGAAAGGTACATAAATAGGGGAGAGGTTAGTGTTAAATGAATAAGTACATAGAATTTAAGCAAATGAAAAAAAGTGAGTAGCTTAATTTCAGGGAAAACAAAATGTTATGCAAGAAAGGTAGGTATTCATAATCATAACTGATCCTTGATTTACACAGACTAATGTTTATAAAATCATAATAATGGAAACACTGAATACTAATTTAACCCAAATTACCCTGTAACCACAGAGTTAGAGTTGGTAGTACTGGGAGGGGTGGGCATACTGCTGGAAAGGGGAGGAGACAGAACTAGGTCCTCTTCCCTTCCACCGGGAGAGTCACTGGTCCTACGATAGCAAGCAGCAGCAATGGAGGCAAGTTACTTTAAAATGAGAAGTAAATTCCCCAAATACCCAGCTGAAAGAGGTGAACAAGGTGGCTTCTGAGAAGTGGAAAATGGGCAGTGGTGTTGCTGCTTTTGAACTCATAACTTTAAATTACGTGCACGGATAACTTCGATACAAATAAAAAAGTTTTAATTATGAAATAAGTAAAAATAATAAAATAAAACAAAAACAACAAAAGGAAGGTGGTGCAAGATAAAATCATGACTTGGACCAGAGGAGGACAACAAAGAGTACCCAGGAGGCACCAAAGGAGGAAGTGCCTGACCTGGCTGGGAGGGTCAAGGAGTCCCCAGGTGATCTCTCTGGGTCCTGAAGGCTGAGGACAGAGGAGGAAAAAGGCCACAGCATGGAGAGAGGATGGATGTGCAGAAGCACAGGGCGTCTAGGGAACAGTGAGATGTCTTGTAGATGGACCAGGATGGGGCGGGGGCCTGGGCACCTGTGTTTTAGGCTGGTATTCCAGGAACATAAGCTGTCTTATGCACCATGCTAGGAAATTGGGCATTATCTTTTGTAGGTAACCAGAGTCCCTGGAACTTTTTCATCAGGAGAGTCAAACTGTCAGATGTACATTTTAGAAACAGGAATGAGAGGGAGAAGACGGGAGGAAAGCAGTCTCATTAGAAAGAAGGTTGTTGCGGCTGAGCAAGGTGGCTCGCGCCTGTAATCCTGACACTGGGAGGCCGAGGCAGGAGAGCAGCTTGAGTTCAGGAGTTCGAGACCAGCCTCAGCAAGAGTGAGACCCCATCTCTATGAAAAATAGAAAAAATTAGCCTGGTGTAGTGGTGTGCACCTGTAGTCCCAGCTACTGGGGAGGCCAAGGCAGGAGGATTGCTTGAGCCCAGGAGTTTGAGGTTGCAGTGAGCTATGATGATGCCCCTGCACTCTACCAAGGGTGACAGAGTGAGACTCTGTCTCAAAAAAAAGAAAGAAAGAAGGTTGTTGCAAAGATGACATGAAACCGTAAGAAAAGCTTGTCAGCTCTACCTTTGAGCCACAGCCCCCTCTACGACTGCCACCCTGGTCTGAGCCACCATCACTCTCAGCTGACCAGAAGTGCTGACCCAGACAGCTTGGTTCACCCCTGTAAACCACAGCTGACTCAGCTACCAAATGTGATACCGATGACCACCTTGCCAGGTAGCAGATAATTAAAGCTCTGGCTTTGGCATTCAGACTTGGGCTGAAATCTACCTGCACTGTTCACTCACCCTGTGACCCTGGACAAACAACCACCTTGCAAAGCCTCAGCTGCCTCACTGTGAAGTGGGGACAGTGACAGTTCCCCTGCCTCATAGGCCTCAAGTGAGGAGAAAGAACCCAATGTCCATAAACACTTTGCACGGGGCGCCCAGCAAGTCTCTGCATGTTACTGCCCTTCCCGCTTCACAAAGCCAGCCTCTCTTACTGTCCCTAATCACCAGCAAGATCTGACAGCCCCCACTGCATGGTGCATTATTTTAGTTTGAGCCTTTTGCAGCACATTGTGAGAGTGCTGCTTCCCTGGAGCCCTGCTGGACTTGTCTCCTTTTCAGGTGGGCCAGGAATGGGGGGAGCAAGACCACTCATCTCAGCGCTGATCTTACCAGACTTCATCCCCCAAAGAGGTGGAGGCTGCAAGTACCTAAAGTAGTGGTCATACCACTACTGACGGCATGTCCGCCGTGGGCCAGGCATTTCTGTGGCCATCCAACCCATCTGGACAACTGCCAAGTGAAGTGGCCCTTAATCCCCTCAGGTTTACTTGTAATGTGGCTGCCTTCTTGAGGTTGTGAACCTCAAGTGCGCCAGGCCAGGGTCTGTCCTGCTCACCAACGTACAGGGAAGTAGAAGGTACCCTGCAAACTTTTACAACTGTGAGAATGAACCAACGCATCCCAATGCGGCAGCTGGGACTCAAGCACGGAGTGGCAACCCGCACAGCAAGGAGGCAAGATGCAGGGCAGGAATGGACGTCGAGGGGTGGGCTTCCCAGGCCCTCCTGTCCACCACTCTGAGCTGGGCCCCTCTGCCGGCATGGTGCCCAAACCCTTGGTGCTACAAGGAGCCCGAGGCCAGTAGGAGTTTGGCGGCTGTCCAGGATGGAACAGCACAGTGGGAGGGAGCAGGCACTTCTGGGGGTCCCCAGGCCAGTGCCCTTTAGTTACTCCGCCACTTCCCTCCTGGAGCATATGGGCGCGAAGCCCGTGATGGCGCCCAAGTGGTCACAGAGCTCAGGGTCGGCCGGCCCCTGGAGCCCAGGACCCAGGAGCACAGCGCCCGCTCCACGCCCCGAGGCTGCCCGCTTGGCCACCCACCTGGTGCCGCGGGCGCAGGCGGCCAGCGCGGCAGCCGAGCCAGAGGCCGAGGCCCACGCCGATAGCGGCGCCCAGCAGCACGGCGGGGGTCAGCAGCGCGGGCGCCGGCCTCAGCGCGTCCCGGCCGAGCAGCAGCCGCGCGTCGCGGGTGCAGGCCGCCGCGCCGCGAGCCATCGGCGGCGCTCAGGCAACCGCGGGCCGCGTCCGCCCGCCGCCGCTGCGCAGGGCCTGGGCCCCCGCCGGCTGCATAGGCCCCGCCAGGACGGCGACGCGAGGTCCTGAGTCCAATCCGGCCGGCGAGGCGCGGCCGGCGACTTTCCAGCCTGCTCCGCCTCCTGGCTCCCGCGCCGCTCCTCTTCGCCGCCCCGCCGCGCGCGAGGGAGGAGCCGCATCACCGCCCAGAACTTGAGGCCACCGGGCCAGGCCCTGCGCTTGCACTGAGCATGCCCGGCCAGGACCCCGCGCCAGGAGGCTCGGTTTTCACCGGCCCCTGGGCTCCTGGGCGGGAAGGGCGCCCCCGACCACGCAGGAAGGCGTTTGCCTTTAGTTGTATTGAGTGCTTAGGCCATGCTAAGCACTTAGACCATGATCTCATAAAGTTTCTCAACAACCTCTACCCTGGGCACGGTTTTCCCCTGGTCCTCCTGAGAAGGAAGATCACAGAGCCGGGAAGTGACCAAATGCAGGTCTGACTCCTGTCCTCATTCCTCACCTGCACCATCAACCTTCCTGGGGCCACTCAGCCTACCACTGCCTCTGACCTTGTTCGCCCGAAGTCTCCTTCTTTAATCCTATTTTCTGCCAGCCAGGGATGGTCCACGCTTTTCTCCAAGACAATGAGATTCTTACACCCAGTCCCCACTAGGACCGAGACTCTGAATGGTCATTCATTCACTCAGCACTTGGACAGAATCTTTTGTATCCTGGCATGGTGGGGGACAGGCCGGTGATGAACCAGGCCAGGTCTCAGTCCTGGAGGTTCTTACAGCTGCGGGAGATAAAACAATTAGATGATCCATCACCTGTGTTTCCTTTGAGCAAACACTTTCTAAGCAGCAGCTAGATGCTTGACGTCGTCCTGTGTGCTGAGGAGCGCGCACACACATGGTATTGTCCTGGGTGCTGGGGGCACACACACACACACGCGGTATTGCCCTGGGTGCTGGGGGCACAGACACACACACGGTATTGTTCTAGGTGCTGGGGGCACACACACACACACACACACACACACAGACACGGCATTGTCCTCGGTGCTGGGGGCACGCGCGCGCACACATACGGTATTGTCCTGGGTGCTGGGGGCACACACACACTCTCCTGCCCTTCGGAGTGTAATTTCCTGAGGGCAGAGGTGAGGTACCATGGGGATCTCCTTCAGAGAAGAACTTTTGTCCTTTCAGCCTGGATGCCCAGCCCACGGTTCTAGTTTGTTTCATCATTTCTTCTAGTTTGTTTCATCATTTCCTCGTGGCAAGATGGGAACTATTATCCAAATTCTTTATCCTTTTGGTAGATAAAGAAACTGACACCTTCAAGGTTTTGCAATTAAGGGGCGGGGCAGAATATATTCACACCTGTGTCTGTCTGGCTTCAGGGCTCAAATTCTGTTATGCGGAGCTTCTTAAATGTTGCCTTAGAAGCATGTCCAAGGTTCTTAGGAGCGCCTATGGGGGCAATAACCTGGAGTTCCTGGCTTCACACTGGGTATTTCTTGGGTGCTTTGGCTTCAGTTTTAACAATGTGGTGTCCTTTGCATTTTACTTTATCATAAAAATGTTTGAATGATAAAATCACCCTTTAAATTATGCACTGTCAAGTAACACTGACGATCCAGCAAGATGCCTGGCATTTAGCCTTTGGCCTTGTCTCCACCCCCCCCCCGCCCTCCCCCACAGGATACCCTCTGGTGCAGGAAGCTTGGCTAATAAATTCTCAGGTTTTCAAACCCCATTTTCATCTCCACATCAGCTCAAGAAAGCAGGCTCTGAAGGATCTTCCAAGTGCCAGGCTCCCTGGCCTGAGGCTGCAGACAGTCTGACAGCCTGCCCAGCAGGAAGGCTGGCAGGATAGGAGCCCTCTCCCCAATGAATAAGTGTAAACTGTCACACAGGGCCCAGGAGGGGTTGAGGAACCAAATGCCCTTCCAAGCTCCTGTCCCTACTCTGTCTCTTTCTCCCCCTTTTCCTACCTTCCTTGGCAAATCAACCCCCCTCCAAACCCCCATGGAGAATTCAAGGAGAGCTTGTTGGCAGTTGCCTGGCTTCAGACATCAACTCTCCTCTTTCTGGTTCCCCAGAGTGGCACAGTGACTGTCTGACTACCTGTCTCCCACTGGGAATGTGAAGGGCACCTGGGCAGGTCCAGGAGCTAATCCATAGCAAGGGCTCAGGCAGCCAGCGGTGCTCCACCAGGCTAGACTGAACCCCACAGGAACCCAGCAACGCTTTTCCTTCTCTACCCCCTCCCTGCCCCTCTGTGCTGTCCTGTCCCCTCTGGGCTCTCCAGAATGCATGGCCCTGCGTCTCCACAAGCTTCGCCATTTTCTAACAGGGGGCTGCCAAGGATTCAGTCTGGTGTGTCTCGAAAGACTTCCCAGAGGAGGTGGAGAGCCAGATAGGCCATACCGGAGGGGCCCCGGGGCCCTGATACTCTCTGGGAGCTGGGGAGTGACCCGATCTGACTTGGGAAAGCCTAGCCCGCGGTATGGCGCAACCCCCCGCGCGGCGCCTGGCATAGCCCGCTCCATCCGCTCCCTCCTCCCACGCCCGCCCCGGGCGCCTCCCAGCCAGCCAAGCCCCAGATGTGGGTGTTTGTTGCAGAAAACTTTCCTCCGCGCCTCGCACTGAGCATGCTCGGCGACGGGGCGGGCCTGGGGTCCGGAAGCTCCGGAGACTCCGCCGCGCCAGACACTTTGGAGGTCGCCTCCCCGGCAGGCGATGAGCCCCGCTGGCTCTCGGGGGCGCGCCACCTGGGTGCTGGCCGGGGGCCTCCTGGCCGTGGCCCTAGCGCTGGGGGGCAGAGGCTGTCTCCCCGCTGGCCCGGGTCCCCTCCGGGGCCCCCTTGGCGCGCAGCCGTCCTCGGATCCTCCCGCGGCTCCCGAGGCTGAGGCAAGCCTGGGGATCCCTCCTGGGCAGAGCGAGGCGGGGCCCCAGGAGACCTCGCAGGTAAGGAGGGCCCGCCCCCAGTCACGGGTCTGACTCAGTGGCTTGGCTTTGTCTACTCTGGGGGCGAGGAGGCCTCTTGGGACAAAGAATCAAGAAAGGAGGGCAGGATCTGAATAGGATGTGTCGTGGTCCTTAGGTGTATCCTGCTTGTGTCCAGAGAACTTCCAGGAAAGGTGGAGACTTTCTTCGCCTGTGGCGGCTGCGGGCTTGGACTTTACCCGCTGCCTGGGTTCGAATCCACTCTGCATCCTATCCTGCGAACCCTGTGACCTAGGGCAGACCGCTTCAGTTCGCGCGCCTCTGTTTCCTGGTCTGTAAAACCTGGCCATTGCAGGGTCCGCCCCCGAGGGTCCGAGTGGGTTAGGTGCGTTACTGTGCGCAGAGCGTTTGCGTAGGCAAGCCCTGGGCCAGAGGCTAGGGGCTGTGAAAAGAAGAGTTGGGGTTGTGAACTAAAATAAAATTTTAAGGCTCACCCCCCACCAGCTGACTGAACGGACTTCCTAGTGGCCGAAGGGATATCCCAAAACTAAATTGCCTGCCAGGAGGAGGGAGGTCAGACATGTCTCATCATGCCCCCTTCCCTACTTGGGGACGTCCTTTGTAACCCATTAACAGGCCTGAGAATATTCAAGACAAACCTGCGGGTCCTCAATTTACACAACAAATATATGTCAGGTGGCTTATCTCTGATTAATAGCTCCTTATGTTGAAACATTCCAAGCCTTTAGACAAATCTTCATGTCTTTAACCAATTACAAGTCAAAGAATCTTTAAACCCACCTGTAACCTGTAACCTACCCCCCTTCAAGATGGCCCACCTTTTCAGGCCAAACCAATGTATGCCTCCCACGTATTGATTTATGACTTTCCCTGTAACCCCTGTCTCCCTGAAATGTATAAAACCAAATCATAACCTAGCCACAGTGAATCCACTTGCTCGAGCCTTCTTGGGTGTGGCTCTGGGTTATGGTCCTCAAATTTGGCTCAGAGTAAATCTTTTTAAAATTGTTTTACAGAGTTTGGTCTTCTGTTTTTTTTTTTTTTTCCATTGAGGGGTTATCAGCTGGATTTTTACGTAACTGTACTCTCCTGTTGATGAATTTAGCCACTGCCCACCTCACCCTGGCCCTCTGTCCATGGTCCCAAACTTGGGATCCTCTTAAGGGAGACTACCCCCTTTCTGTCATGTATTGTCTAGAGAAATACTGTGTCAGTGCACTAAGATTTAAAATACTGTGTGAGTGCACTGAGTGACAGACCATTTGCACAGGGTCTTTTTACTTGCATCTGCCCTGTGAGGTAGGAAGTCTCTGGCCTGTTTTGCAGGTGGCAAAAGCAAGGCTCAGGGAGCTGTGTCCCCAGGCCTGTCCTGTGCCCATGTGGAGAGCACACACTCCTGGCCTTCTCTGCTTTGAACATGCTCTTCCCTCTGGAAGCCATGCTGGCACATCCCAGCTGACATTTAACAGGGACATTTAATAGGGACAGTGCCTACTGGAAAGGGTCTGAAGCCATCCAGGACCCAGGTGAGCCCAGGGCACCTCACTTTTAAGGGCCACCCTTGCCCTTGCAGGAACCCAAGAATGAGCACCTCACCTGGGCCCAGGCCCTGCCTCACCCGCTCTTGCCCCAGGGGCCAAGCCTCCTTCCTCACTTTGGGGCTGTCTCAGACGGTCGTTCTGTGTACAGGATAGGGCTTGGGCCTTGTGGGTCCCTGCCATGGCCACTTGCTCTCCCTGCCACCTGGGGCAAGTCACAGCCCTCAGGGCCTCACTTGCCTTTCTGAACAATGGTGTAAGACCCATTTCCAGCACACTTGTTAGGTGTTCCTATGTGATTATTTGAAGCCTTCACTCGTGTCTCCCTGCTTCATTCATTTATTGATTCAATTTATTCTACCTATTTATTGCACCTTTTGCTAAGTCCCATGCTGAGTGAAATGCCTAACTGCACACGGCAACTGGGTGCTGTGAGGAGGAGGATGGGAGCTATAAGGGGGGAGGGACACTTAATTTGGGAGGTCAGGAGGAAGAAAATTCGGTTGAGACTTGAAGGGTGAGTGGGTTTAGGCAGGGAAAGAGTGGGGAGAGGACATCCCAGGTGGCGTATTCCAGGTCTCTGGGCTTGGCGTATTCCAGGTCTCTGGGCTGGTGCTGCTGGGAGGCTCTTGAAGAGGTGAGAACATTACTGCATCGTTCTGGCTGTCTGTCTCCTTTGCTGGACTGTGAGTTCCTGTGGGCAGGGTTTTTATCTTCCTTCATTTCTTCATTTGATGCTTACTGAGAATGCCTCCTATTCCACAAGAGTTCTTAGAGTGGGGTCTGGGGAATCCTGGAGTCACTGGACCGTTTCGGGGGTCCACAGAGTCAGCGCCGTTTTCATAGTAATGCTGAGACATTATTTACCTTTTCCACCTTCATTTTCTTACAAGTGTGCAGTGGGGTTTCCAGAGGTGACATGAAGTGTGATATTGGAGCAGATTTAATGTAGAAGCAAAGGTGAGAATCCAGCATCTTCCATTAATTCAGACATAGATGAGATTTGCAAAACAATGTCAATCTTCTATTTTTCTTATTTTGGAAAATGTTATTTTTCATAAAATGTGCTATTTATGTTAGTATACAATGGGATTATTCTTTTTTAAAATGAATTAATAGACATGTAAAAATAATCTCTCTAATTTAAATATGGTAAATATTGGTAAATATAATCTACACAAACAAATGCTCGTTGGAGTCCTCAATAACTCTTAAGCATGTAAATGTGTCTTGAGACCAGCAAGTTGAAGAATCACTGCTCTGTAGCAAGAGCTGTCTGATGCCCCTGGGATTTGGAGATGAAAGAAACCACCCTGAACCTTTGAAAGATAAATACGTATTTCGGAATAAGGTCCTTTCGTCATTTCCATCACTTTATAATGCTCATAGTGTCATTTTGTTGTTCTTTTACTCGAAATACCAAACAACAGTAATTCAGCTTGGTTGTGACAGCAAGTTTAGTGTATTGGATATGTCTCAAGTTGGGTGAATTTATAGAAAATAACTAAAATAATAATAATAAAACCAGCCAGGTACCATATGACATTATCTGATATATTACATACTTACCATAGATTCAAAACTGCAGCCTTGGAATTCTGAGTTGAGGAAACCAATCCTGAAACACTTTGTGAGACTTGGTCAGGAAAGGTAGGGGTCTTCGGGGGCTTCTCTGCTTCCCCTTGTCTTTTAATGGCTGGAGCACCCGGGGCTCAGTGCTAGGCTCTCTTACCTCCTCTGGCAACACTCACAGCCTTGGTGATCTACCCACTGACAGCTCCCAAATTTCAGTCCTCGCAGAGGACTTCTCAGGGCTCCTGCGCAGATCTGCCTGCCCACCCGACATGGCCCCTGGAGGCGCACAGGCACCCAGAGGCCACGCCCCAGGGCAGAGCCTGGATCCCACCTCTCTCCTCCCTTCCTGCCAGCGGCACCTCTGCCTTGCCTTTTGCTGGGTCCAAAAGCCTTGGCACCATCCTCCACCTCCTTTCTGTTCTATTTTCCAGACATCCAGAACCATTGGTCCAAGGTACCGTCTTCTCTCTGGGGCCACTGTGGAGCCTCCCGACTGCCCTCCCTGCTTCGGCCCTTGTCCACTTCTCAACAGAGCCGCCAGAGTGTCCCATTTAACACAGCCACCTCATGCCACTCCTTGTGGGCTGGCCTACCAGTGATTTCCCGTTGTACTCAGAGCAGAAACCAAAAGTCCCGATGTGACCTGAAAGTCCCTACATCACCCTGTTACCACTCTGACTGCATCTCCTGTGTCTGTCCCCCTCACACATTTTGCTCAGATACCCTGGCCTGCTTGCTGGTCCTTGGACTCTCTCAGTGCTCCCCCACCTCGGGGCCTTTGCACATGCCGTTTCCACTGCCTGACGGGATGCTCTTCCCCCGGGAAGCCTGTGGCCCCTCTTTCCACACCTCTCTGTTTAAAATGGCAGCCCCCAGTTCTCTCTGCCCACCTTTTGTTCTCTGTTTCTCTCTACTGCTCTTGTCACCTTCTGGTATACTATTTATAGTATGTACTATTTTGTTTATAATTTTCCTAATTGGTGTCTTGAGAGTAGGACATTTTTGTGTCTCGTTCAGTGATGTATCCCCATTTTCAAAATAGCACATAGTAGGTTATCAAAAACACTGTTGAAGGATGAGTGAACGTGAAATAGCCGGCTGCTGCGAAGTGCAAGGCAGCGGCTGAGGGCGGGACACTGGGCTGGGAATCTGGAACACGTGACTTCTAGTCTCAGTCCTACTGTTACTAGCTGTGGCCACTTCATGCATCAATTTCTAAATATTTACTGTGTACCTTTGATGCTTCTGTGCTGGCCCTGGAGTATAGCAGTGAACACGCCGCAGTCCTTGCACTCATAAAGCCTGGCTCAGGCCAGCTCTGAGCCTCACTTTGTTCTTCTGCAAAGTGTTACTTCTCTGCATGATAGTATGATAGTAATGATACAGTAATGATAGCAGTGATGACAGTTACAATGATATATAGTAACAACAGCAATGTATAATAGCAATAGTATTATGTTTATTACGTATTTGTAATACTGTATGCTGGGCACTATGCTAAATGCTTTATATATATTATCTAGTTTGATCCTTTAAAAATCCTTATGAGGAAGGCATAATATCCCCATTTTACAGATGAGGAAACTGAGGCCACATTGGTTCCAGTGGGTTGAGGTTGCCCACCCAGATTCTTCACCCCAAAGCACTCAGTGGCCAGGTTCTACAGGAAAATTCTTTGTAAACTTGAGCATAGATGTTATGGTGAACTAATAGGCAATTACAATAGTTTCCCAGATGGTCTAAACGGGTGCTGTCCACTATGCTAGCCACTAGCCACATGTGGTCACTTAAATGTAAACCTTTCATGTGCTCAATGGCCCCAAGTGGCTAGTGGCTACCCTGTTGGACAGCCCAGAGTCTGGGACATTCCCATCACTGCAGACAGTTCTACTGGAAGTTCTCTGGACGAGGAGGAGGCAGTAAAGTGGTGAGCGGGGACGAGGCCAGAGTCAGTCATTCACAGGGGCTCTGGAGGGCCTTCTAGGTACCAGTTTCTGGCCTGGGTGCTTGGGATGCAACAGGATAAGACAGAACAAGACCAGTCCCTGCTCTTGAGGAGCCTGCATTCTCGGAGCAGGAGAAAGACGGCATGTGATCGTGTTGCTGTGTAGCGCGGCAGTTGGTAGTTGGGGCTGTGGAGATGTGCCCAGTGTGCAGTGGACTGGGAGGGGTGGTGGGGGTACTCGCTACCTGCACAGGTGCGTGGGGAGGGTGCCTAAGGAGGTGACAACTGAGTGGAGCCCTTCATGGAACAAGGGACAGGCATGGCCACGTCTGGGAGGAAAGCTTTCTGGTCAGGACGCTGGCTTTGGTTCTGAGTAAGATGGGACGCTGTTGGGGGGGGGCATTGACCAGGAAAGTGACCCATTCTCAGCCTTGCCAAGCACGCCTGGCAGATGTGAGAACAGCAGAGGTGTGAGTAGGAAAGCCAGCGAGAGGTAGGGGCAAGGCCGGACAGACCGTGGAGGGACCTGGGTGGGGGATGTATTTTGAAGGTAGAGCCCATGGAATTTGCTGGGGTTGGTTATGGGTTGAGAGAGAGAAGAGAGGAATCGGGGACAAAGCCAAGGAGTTCGGCCTGAGCACATGGAGGAACAGAGATGCCACTGGCTGATGTGCACAAGCCTTGGAGGAAATCAGGGGTGTTTCTGTCTTGTTGAGTTGGACATGTCTCTTGGGCCTACAGCCCCCAACCCCTAGGTCGTGGCCCAGGCCCGGTCTGTGGCCTGTTAGGAAATGGCTGAGCATCCGCCTGAGCTCTGCACCCCACCCCCCACCCAAGGACACCCTCCTACCCCCACCGGTCGTTGGAAAAATTGTCTTCCGTGAGACTGGTCCCTGGTGCCAAAAAGGTTGGAGACCGCTGTCTTGGGCATTCCAGTTCTGACGCACCGTAGAGTGTTGGATGGGTAAGTCTGGATCTGGGGGTAGAAATCTGAGCTAGAGATCTTCACTGGGGATTGGTCAGTGTGTAAATGGCCCAGAGGAGCTCACCTTGGGAGTGAGTCTTGATTGGAAGGGGTGAGATCCTAGGGCCCAGCCCTGGAGCAGTCCCAGGACTCGTGGCCAGGAAGACGAAGGGATCCGGGGAAGGAGGTAGGGAATGTGTGGCTGGCGTGAAGGGAACCAGGACTGTGACCGAAAGGTCAAGGTAGGAGAGTATTTCAGGAAAGGAGAAAGGGCTCACCATGGACAGCAGAATAACGGCCTCCACAGATGTCCACGTCCTGACCCCAGGACCCGTGGGTACGTGAGGTTGCAGGCGATGGGGACTTGTCATTGTACGTGGGATTCAAGTGGTTAGTCAGCTGACCTTAACACAGGAGTGTATCTGGGATAATCCGGATGGTCTAAATGTAGCCACAAGGGTCTCTAAGTGTGGAAGAGGGAGGCAGAAAAGAGAGCCGGGGAGACGTTGGAAGAAGGCCAGCGAGATGCAGTGAGGACTCCACCTGCTGCTGCTGGCCTTGGAGATGGTGCAGGAGCCATGGGGTACGGACTGTGGCACCTGTGGAAGCTTAAAAAGGCCAGGAAACAGATTCCCCCGGAGCCTCGGACAGGACACAGCTCCGCTGGCACCTTGACTTTAGTCTGATGAGACCTGTGCTGGACATCTGACCTCTAGAGCTGTCGGAGAATAAATTTGTATTGTTTTAAGCCACTAGATTGGTGGCAATTTGTTATAGTGCCCACGGGAAACTAGCACAGTGCTGTGTGTAGGTGTGTGCAGTGGGAAGGGGAGCTGGCCATTTAGCGGGGCCTTAGGCCGGCTGTGGTGTCCTTGCTGGGAGCTGTGTCACCTTGGAGAGGGGGATAGCAGGGAGGGACAGGGTAGCATTGGAAGGTGATGTCAGCTGGCACCTGGCATGGTCCCTGTGGAAGCAGGCTGCTCAGAGCCCCCAGAGAGGCCCCTCCCCAGTCTGGGGACTGCAAAAAGGACATGAATGGGAGACGCCCAGAAGGTGTGGGGTTGAGGCTGCCCTGGGAGCCACGGCAAGGCTTCCCCATGAAGGTCATCCTGAGTCCCTTGCTCCCTGGGAACCGGCCCCTTCCTCCAGTGACAGTGTCACCGTAAGGAGAACTTCATCCCCAGGTGATGTCAGGCGCCAGGTCTGCTTTGCCGGACGTGTGACGCCTAGCACAATGCTTGGCATGCAGCAGGTGCTGGCTGGAAGAATGGATGGAAAGTTCTAGGGGCAGCATGGACGTACATTTGTGTGGTGTTGGATGCACCATGGTGCCGTATCTCAACCTCACAGATGTATTGGTTCTTAATTCATAGGCTTTATTTTTTAGAACAGGTTAGATTTATACAAAAACTGAGCACACAGTTCAGAAAGTTCACGTATATCTCCTCCCTGCCCATGGTTTCCCATCATTAAACGTGTATGAGTATGGTACATTTGTTGCAGCTAATGGAACAATATCGATAAATTATTGTTAAAGTCCATAGTTCATTCAGATTTCCTTGGTTTTTACCTAATGTCCTTTTTCTGTCCTAGGATCCCATCCAGGATCCCACCTTGTGTTTAGTTGTCTTGTCTCCTTGGGCTCCTCTTGGCTGTGACGGTTTATCAGGCATCCCTTGTATTTGGTGCCCTTGACCTTGACCTGAGGAAGACCTCTCAGGTACCCTGTAGGATGCCCTGTTCTTGGAGTCTGTCAATATGATTCTCCGCTGTTGGTGTTGACCAGGGTCACCTGGCCGAGTGGTGTTTGTCCGACTTCTCCGCAGTGAAGTTACCGTTTCTGCCCGTTCTACGCAGTCCTGTGCTGCGTGATGACGCTACAGTCGATGGTGGGTTGCATAGACAAAGGGGGTTCCGTAGGTTATATTAATAATACCATATTTTTACTGTATATTTTATTTCTTTTACTTTTTTTTTTTTGAGATAGTCTCGCTTTGTCACCTGGCTAGAGTGCCGTGGTGTCAGCCTAGCTCACAGCAACCTCCAACTTCTGGGCTCAAGTGATCCTCCTGCCTTGGCCTCCCAGAGTGCTAGCATTACAGGCGTGAGCCACCGCGCCCAGCCTTGACTGTACGTTTTCTTTGTTTAGACTTGTTTAGATATGCGAATACTCACCACTATGTTACAACTGCCTACAGTATTCAGTATGGTAACATATTCACCATAGTACAGGTTTGTAGCCTAGGAGCAACAGACTGTAACACAAAGCCTAGGTGTGTAGTGGGCTGTACCACCCAAGTTTGTGTTAAGTACACTCTGTGATGTTCACGTGATGACAGTAGTGTGTAACCGTGCGTTTCTCAGATGGTGTCCCGGTGTTAGGCGATACATGATTGTGCTGTACTTGCTGGAGGGATGTTGCTGTGCACAGCCTGGGTGTGTGTTTTTATTGTGACATTTTTTCCTGCCAGGTGGCAGTAGAGACTTACTCAGTCAATGTGAGCATGTACAGCAGTTTCTGGCAGATGGATGTATTCCCTTGGGGAAGATGCTTTTCTCTACCTTGTAGAAGACACTTCATGGGTTAGCAGTTGTCCCAGGCACACCCATCTGTCCAAGGATGCTTCTGGGGAGGATGTTGATGTCAGGTGTAAGGGGCCTGGAAGCCAAAATTCCAAAGGAACAAGCCCGCAAAGCAGCCCTGTGGCCCGGCTCCCGTGGTTGGGTGCCTGTTACTGTTGCTGCAGTGACACGAGGGCATGTGCTCCTCATGACAAGAAGTGAAGCAACATAGGTGGCATGCAAATAGTCTTCCTCTCCTGCCTCCACCCACACCACACCTCCCGCCAAGTGGCCAGTGTGGACACTTCACCATGTCCATTTCTAGGCTTAAAAAACAGATTAGTGTTATAATATATTATATTTCCATTACATTACTAGATATATAATTGTAGATTAAATTTATAAAGATTAGTATTAAATAAACTGCAGAATATGTAAATATACTGAAGATATAAATATATGTATAAATAAATATATGTAAGATAAATATAATTATTACATATGAACAAATATGTAAACATCCCATTTTTATTAAATGAGATTATATTATTTATAATGTTGTGACTTGGAGATTTCACTTGCTGTATCTTAGCGTTCATTCTAGGTAAACAGATCTGCTTCATTTATTATTTACTTAGTTTTGTTTTTAATTGTAGTAAAATGCACATGATACAATTCAGCATCTTAGCCATTTTTAAGTGTATGGTTTACAGAGTTAAGTACATTGACATAGTTGAGCATCCAATCTCCAGAACGCCTTTCCTCTTGCAAAAGTAAAACTCTGTCCCCATCAAACAATTCCCCACTCCCCTCCCCCAGCCCCTGGTAACTAGGCAGCTCCCAGAAGCGCAGCTGTGACTGAGCTGACACTTCCCGTGGGAGAGAGGGGGTAATCCCATGCTCAAAAGCTGGTGGGATGGTTGAGGTAGAATAGTATACCTCAGACTTCTGGATAAAAGTGCAGTTCCTCTCTGTGTGAGCCATTTACAAAAATTACTTTTAACCACTTCCTACAAGTATGTTTTTCAGTTAATGATTTTGTGCCTTTTGAATTTTTTAGGATTTGCCCTCCATGATTTGGTCCAGTGTGGGAAGCTCTCACTTTAACACTGCAGGTAAATTTTTCCTCTGGTTGAGTTTTCCTTGTTTTGATCATGAAAGCCTTCCCCCTGCCCCTCTCCCCCACTCTGCTGACCTTTCAACATCTCCCTACCGTGGGCAAATAGGTCGTTCCCTGACCTTTCGAAACTAGGGTGGCCTGTCCCCTCCCCAAAGCTGGCTGGAGTGTAGGGCCTAGGCTAGGTGGGCCTGCCTTGATTCACCTCTGGAGGAATCTGGTGAGTAAAACACAGGCTGTGCGGCTTGGCCAGGTGTATCACTCCCCATCGCTGCAGCGTGGCATTTAACTGGCCCCTCAGACAGCCCTGTCTGATTGGAATCCTGTCCACATTCCTAGGCCAGGGAAACGGAGGCTCTGAGAACTTAGCTGACCCGTCCAGGGTCGCGCAGCTGATCGGCCACCAAGCAGCGTTCACTCAGGACAACTGACAGCCCAGCCAGCACCTTTTAAGTGACATTTCTGAGCTTTACACATAGTGCTTGTGAATTTTCCAAATATGTTGATGTAGATCAATATATTCTAGAGAGAGCCATTTCACGTTGGATGGCTCAGTGGGCTTCTGTGCCTGGCCATGCATGGATGCTCCTTAAACGGGCGGTGGGCAGCGTTCACTGAGAGCTCACTATGCAGTAGGCAGGTGCTTGGAAAGACCCCATGAGGTAACGCTGACTGCTCACGTCAGAGTTAAGGAAAGCGAGGCACAGAGAGGTTAGGGGATATGCCCAAGGACTCGTAGCTGGAGGGGCAGCACCAGGATTCACACACAGGGCTGTCTGCTGCCATGTGTGTGAGAATCGCCCAGGGACCACCCTTGCCCAGTGCCTCTCCCTCCTGGGCGGGCCCCACACTTCGGATGGGGAGACCACACTTTGAGAAACACTCTTCTTAGGCTCTGTAGCTTCCTGAAGAGCATGTGTCATTTTCCTGGCAAAGACATTGTAAAAAAGCCATTCATTCATTCATTCATCCATTAGCTCATTCACTTGTTCAGCAAGCATTTCCAGGTGCCTTGCATGTCCACGCCATCTGCTCTGGGTTTGACCACTGGGTCTTGGCTGTCCTCTGCATCATATGACGTGTGTTGCTGTTTTGCAGCAGAAGCACCACTTGGAACAAAATTCAACAAGAAAATTGAAGTCTTTATCCCATTTCCGACTTCCGCAGCCTCCAGTGGGCCATGGACTCATTCCCTGTTTGCTTTTATACCTTCATGGCCTAAGAAGACCTTATTTAAAAGAGAGTCTCCTGTAACACACCACCTGGTAAGTAACACGCTCAGTACTTTAACAAGATACCACAAGTTGGAAAGAAATGAATTTTGAGCCAACCGTGTATAAAATGTCACAGGCTTTTGTTCCTCAAAAAAGCCCATTCCTCCTCTTTCACTAAATACAGTTATCATTGGGAAGCAAATCCATTTATTTTCCTGAAGTGTCATTTCTGCTGTACGACATAGAGCATTTGCTTGGCTACGAGGCTTGAGTCGGAGCGTCGGGCTGCCTCGTGTGGTGTCTCTACAGCAGGGCGGGCTCTGCTTTAACCAGAGCGACTCATCCCCGGCTGTCAAATGATGCTGCTGCCCACAACGGCAGAGAGCGGCGAACACGCACTCACCACGTGCGCAGAGCGGCGCTCAGCACTTGAAAGGCATGATCTCATTTGAGCCTCATGCTGAGTTTTGTAAATAGGTCATATTATTATTCCCATTTTACAGACAGGAAATTGAGGGTTAGAGAAATTAAGAAACTTGTTCTAGGTCACACAGGTAGAAGTGGCAGAGCCTAGATTTGAAGCCCCTACTCTTAGCCGCTCCTGCGTGCTGTTGCTGTTGTTTTATGCTCTGCTTTATATGTTGGGTCCTTATATGACTGTCTTTCAACATAAGGTTTAAAGACTTAAAATGGTATGAGAACCACTGAGCTTGGCCAGTGGGCTATGATGGCCACGAACCCCTTCTTGGCCCCTTGCTAAGTGGTTATGTTAGTTTTCTGGGGCTGCTGAAACAAATTAACACAAACTGGGTGGCTTAAAACCACGGAAGTGCGTTCCCTCGCTGTTCTGGAGGCCAGGAGTCTGGAATCAAGGAGTTGGCAGGTCAGACCCCCTCGAAGGCTCCAGGGGAGGGTCCCTCCTGCCTCTTCCAGTGCCCAGAAGCTCCAGCCTTCCTCGGCTCTGGCTGCGTCGCTCCACCCTCTGCCTCCATCTGCACTTGGCCTTTCCTCTGTGTCTGTGTCTTCTGCTACATGTGTCACTTAGAAGGATGCTTGTCATTGCAGTCAGGGCCCCTGGGTGATCCAGCACGGTCTTATCGTGAGGCCCTTAGCTTCGTCCCATCTTCAGAGATCCCCTTTCCAAATAAGGTCACATTCGTAGGTTCTGGGGATCAGGATGTGGACATATCCTTTTGGGGGCTACACTGAACCCACTACAGGGATCATTGTTCTTTCCTGTCCTCTCAAATAGCGGGTCACTTGTCACCTCACATGGCAGCATCCTCCATACTTGGTTGCCTCCTCTGCATTTATTGCTCAACTGATTGTATTTATCGATTATTGTTTACAAGCTGCTCTCTGAGCTTCAGGATGGAGGTCAGGTCTCTTCTTAAGGGCTCTGGCTAAGACCCTTAGGGCCCTGGCGTGTGAAAGAGGCGTTAGGGCAGGTGTAGTGGACAGAAAGCAGACCAGTTCAGAGGCCTGAGTCAGCTCGTGCTGCTGCGTGTCGACATGTCCTCTGGAACGTCACTTCCCTCTGTCTTTGCTGATCTTCTGCGCAAGGGGAGAGTTGCGCACGGAGAGGGGATGTGTCGTGGAAGGATCGTGGGATTTGGAGACACAGGCCTGGGTAGAGTCTCAGGCTTCCTGCCTGTGTGACCCTGGGCAAGTGAGTTAACCTTTCTGAGCCTCTTTCCTCATCTCTAAAATGGGAGCGATAGAGTTCATGTACGTAAAGAGGTGGGTCTGACGCTGGCACTGGGTAAGTGATACTCAGGTCCAGCTGGTCACACTGCAGGCGGGCAAGGCAGAGAGCGGTGAGCGCGTCATCCCAGCCAGCAGAGCCTAGGAAAGCTTCCTCCACAGGGTAAGGATCCAGTTTGGTTTAAAGGATGCGTATTGATACCGCGGCTGCCAGGGCCCTGGGCTTGGGGGTGGTGGCGGGGGCAGAAATGAGCAGACACTGGTTGCGATTACGCGGGGAGTGGAAGCCTGGGGTGTCCAGGGCTGCAGAAGGCTTGCCTCGGACAGGCGAGCCCTGGCCTCCTCCACGGCTCTTCCTTGGGGGCCATTGCAGGGGTACAGGGGGCCGGGGCAGGGTGGCTTCTCTGCGTTGGTGGGGGCTGCAGCCCATGGAGGGGCCACCCCCAGCACCCTGCCCTTTGTTCACTCTGTCCCCATGTGGTGTAGCTGGTGTGCTGAGTCAGCCCACATCTGGGAGGACAAGGTATGTGCTCCGATCCATCACCAAGCGATTTCTTCACAGCTCTGCTCGCGTTCCTCTGGCTGGCACGTCGGCCCTGCTTGGCCGAGTCCCTGTGACAACAGGTGTCCTCACATGCACCAGGAACACCCTGCAGGCCAATCTCAAGTCCACATTATTTTCTCATGGTTTTAATTTCCAATCTACTAATGCTCTTTTTAAAATAAATCAAGATTACTTGTGGATTAGCAGAAGTACTCTATCCTCCTGTTAAAAGTTCATCATACTGTACTTTTTAAAAGTATGGATAGCATGAACTATTTTTCATTTTCTAATAATTTCTATATTTTATTGTAGGATAGGGACCTTTCAAGAGAAGTTCAAGGGGCTTCTGAGAATGGAGTAATTTTTCAGAAATGTGCACTGGTAAGTTTCTGTAGGTGGCTTGTACTTGAAGAGAAAATAGTTGGATTTTGCCCAAATCATGTTAGCAGTGTCATGTATTTAAGAACTGGCAAGTCATGGGCTCACCGACCCTTGTCTAGATGTGTGAGTGATGAAATAAACAACAAGGGATCTGGTATCCTACGTGGCATTGCTAGGACTGAGATTTTTGTTTTTGTAACAAATAATTGTCAGTGAAAATCCACAGGGATCATTTAGAATGAGAAAGAAAGTATGATATATTTTCTTGCAGATTATGAACATTAATGTGGTCCCTGGCAGTTTAAAAAATTTGTCGAAGGTCTTTTAGGTCTTTAATCTTATTAATCCTGTGAGACGGTCGTTCATATCATCCTCGTGTAGGGGTCCGTGACACCACCGTCCGCCCAGCAGTGATGTGTGACAGCACGGATGGAATGCTGTCAGCCAGGGAAGGTCACCCACGCCTTGGTGTCCAAGGCTTTTCTCGGGGCTCCATTTCGTGGGCGTGCAGCGCCTGTGAGACTGACCTCAGTTGCCCACTGTCCAACTCCTCCGAGGTCGGATGGATACAGCGTGGTCCAAGGCATGCCCCACAGCTAACACTGCTGGCATCGACTGTCTGGGGGAGGCCAAGTTGCCAGATACGCAAAGTACTTTAACTAGGCAGGATATTCTACTGGCTTCAGAGGTTATCTCCCAGGACCTGGTCAAGGGTCAGTCCCTTCTCGGAGTGTGGAAGGTTTGGACAGCCCAAGTCTGCTGAGTTAATTCTTCACGGTGCCACCCTTGTGTCACCGCAGGCCCTCAGCTACCTTGTTTTCCTTCCTGGAAGCAATCAGGGTTGGCGGTTTCTCGTATGTCCTTCTAGAGATGTTTTCTACCATATGCATGCAAATATGAGTGTGTGTGTACATGTGTACACACATGCATGCACCTTCCTCCTCTCCCTTTTTGCATGGTTGGAAGCATACTACACATACATTTCTGAAACTTACATTTTTCACTTCTGGTATTCTGGAGCTCGTTTGTCTTGGAACACACATTGCTTCCTTCTGTTCTCTCCAGGTCCTGCTTCTGTTTCAGCAGAGCTGGGGAGAAGGGGTGCAGGGCTGGTAGGAGATAAGCTGGAGAGGGGAGCAGGGCAAGGGAGCAGACCCAGGTGGCGATGCTGCCATGTGGGCTGCTGGGCGGCTTCCAGCCACGGAGCCGTTCACGCGCTAGGCAGAGCCAGAGGCCAGCGAGCAACCGGGCTCGTTCCTGGGGATCGTGTGGCCATCAGAGACCCTGGGCGGTGCTCTGGGGTTGGGGCTGAACCTTCAAAATTCCTGAGTCCCAAAGAGCCATTGTCTGCTTTTCTGCGTGGCAGTGATTGTCCCAGTCTGACTATGGTCTGCACATGAGTGTCTTCTCATCTAAGATGCTCCACAGGAATGATGTCACTACATTTCAGGGTCTCAGTTTCTTTGAAATTGTCTCCAAGCAATAGCTTGGCAAATTTGAGTCAAAACCCTCCAGGGGCCTTTGAAATCAGACGGAGCCAGAGAAATTCTCGGAACCTCTGTGAGACCGTTACTCTCCCTCTTCCCAGAGAACTGACGTGCGTCATTTTAAGAAGCTGGACTTGTCAGCAAATCTGCACTCACTCCATCTCCTCCTGTCCCAGGTGTCAGGGCAGAGCGAGCCGCAGACGGCCCACGTGCGGCTGCTTGTCAACAACACCGGGACAGGCCCGTCAGCCAACCTCTCAGACCTGCTCTTGCTGGACAATGTCACCGGCCTCGCCGTGAGGGAGTCGATCGGGAACAAGACCTCTGGCGGACTCCAGGCTTTCAGAAGGAGGTTTCTGCAAGGTAACAGCAGAGTGTTCTCAGGTCAGGGACGGCAGGTGACGAGAGTACTTACGGATATCGCAGGTGACGTGCATTGTGTCAGGTGCCTTCTTAAATGCCTCACGTGTTCACTCAGTTAATCCTCACACAGATCTTACCATTAGGGCCTCAAAGGGGGAGACCACCACTCAATATCTGTAACCCCAAAGCTGAATTTCCCAGTTACGTTAGAGAGAAGTTGGATTTGGGGAAAGAGTTGTGGTTTTTAAAAACAGATTCAATTTTTTATTTTGAAACGTTTGAAGCATACACGAAGGTGGTGCTCACGGTGAACCGCACACAGCCTTCATGCTGGCGACCAGAACCAGCGTCATCAGTAGGGTGAAGAGTTTGTTTTGGGCTGTGCTGGACTGGGAGGTGGGGTGGGTTGACATCAGCCTCAGAAGCATGTTCATGAGATGTTCAGGCGTGTTCACATGTGTCCAAGCATGGTCAGGCATCTTCACTGGGGCCACCCCACTGCTGGTTGGCTGCTCGTAGAACATGCCACTGTCACTGGTTGGCTTTCGGAGGTTTGGTTCCTGAGGTGAGCTGTCATTGGTTAATTAAGCAGGTGTGAAACCAATTCTGGGATTCAGTTACCATGGCTTCAGAACTGGCTATTTCCCTAGGAGGGCAGAGACTTCTCTTAGTCTTAGTATGTCCCTCATTTACAGATGAAGAGGCCAAAGTGGCTGGGAAGCTTGCCCCAGGCCAGGGGGCTGCAGGCAAGGCTGAGGTTCACACTCAGGCAGCCTGGCCCCTCACACCCCAGCTTCTGGAAAGCTCTTCATTGCTCTGAACGTCACATGTCCCGTGTGTACAGCAGTGCCTCGTAGAGTCATAGAGATGGAATCGGTGAGATAACGTCACCCGGCACTGTGCTGGTGGAGGGAAGGTGCCCCACACCCTCCCCAGCCGGTGGCCCTGCAGCGCCGGCCCTTCTTTGTGCAGGCTCCTGCCACGCCCAGCTGGCCGGCTCTCGCCTGTCAGTGTCCACTCGTGCCCTCCTGTTGGTCGCTTCCCTCTGACCATGTGCATAAAGATCTCTGCTTTCCAGGGCCTGGCCTGGTACCCGCTTTTCTAGGAAGTGCTGTCCAGTTCCCCACCCCAGTGTCACCCTCGTGCCTCCCTGCCTGCACCAGAACTTCCCTGCTCAGGGTCGCGTGCCGTTCTGAGCACTGTCCACACGTGGACTTGTGGAGTTCTGCCCAGCAGGTGCACGCCATGTGTCTCCGAGCCTTCGCTCTCCACACTGCCCTGAGCGTGATGATAACACCTACCTGCGAAGGTGTCGTGGGATGAGGGAGCTGAAGCAGCAGTTGTAACGTGGCCTGGCCTGTGGGAAGGGTTCTGGATGTTAGTGGGTATTTTGTTATTTTTATTCTTGTTGCTGTGCTTTTTTTGCTGTTTATACCCCTGCTTTAGCTAGCTCTGCCCACGTTCTCGTGGGCAGCGCCCAAGTCACACTTATCTGTGAACGCACCGCTCTGCCAAGGGATGTGTCATTGATTTTCACCTTGGGGCACAGGTGACATTTTTCCTCAAAGAGTAAGTAGGTAACTATAAAGCAAATAACCATGACAGCAAATGACCAGTGAGACCTGAGTTCATTGACATTCTGATCTTGTTAATATTATTACTATTATTCGGTGCATTTCTCTGGTGAGAGGCAGTGTTGTTTAGGGGAAGGTGATGGCACCAGGAGGGTTGGGCGGCTCCAGCCCATCAGCTGGGTGACCCCAAGCCCCTCTCCCTCTCTCAGTCTCAGTTTCTTCTGCGTGCTGTCGGAAGGAACGTGTTCTCCGTCCTCAGGGCACTGTGTGGTCAGCTGTGTGAATGGAGGTGCAGCCACGTGGACAGCGATCAAATCACTGTGCCCGGGGAGGTCTGGCTATGATTATCTTTCTCCATGTTATCCCTTTCATTACTGTATCTTATCTTTATCACCTTACCTTCATTATTTTAGCTTTTATCCTTATATAAAATCAGGTGGGCTCAGTGGCATTTGTCCATAAAGTCAGCTGCTCAGGAGGCCAACGTGGTAGGATTGCTTGAGCTCAGGAGTTGGAGGCCAGCCTGGGCAACATAGCAAGACCCCATCTCTAAAAAAAAAAATTAAAAAAATTAAAATGCTAAGGAGTTTTAAAACAAAAATTCCAGTGATTTTTTAAGCTCAGTGCTCATTCTCCTTTGTTTTTTACTGTATATATTTTTGAGGTCTCCGTACCTTGAGAAATGAAACATAGTGGGGCTAAAATGTATCCCCTGTCACAGAGGAAGGCAAAGTTGGAGAACAAGCTTAGGTGAGAACAAGGACTGGCACAGCTGGAGAGGATGCCTCTCCCACTGGCCTCGTCGGACCACAGCCCCCAGTTCTGGAGGAGCCCCCTCGTGAGCAGGTTGGGCTCAGTGCACTGCCCACCCAACCTTACTAGTCAGACGAGGCTTGCTGCGTGGGGCCAGGGGCAGGGAGTCCAGGAACAAGTGCGCCCAGTTCGCCCAGCTTCCCACTCAGGGGAGTCTCCCCTTCCCCTGCTCACAGGTGCGTGCAAGACAAAGGACTCCCTTGCTGCACGTGCCACCATGATGGTGGCCTCCCTGGACCTCCAAAGCAAGATGCCGGGCTGTGTCGGGGGCGCTGGGGCAGAGGCTGGGGTGGGGCCGCGGGGGGGCTGGAGGCGGGTTGAGGTGGGGCCAAACCCCATCCCTGACGCCCTGCTTCTCTCTGAGCAGGGGGAGACGCCTACGAGGTCAGCTACACAGCCTCTCTGCAGCCCGGAGGCCTCCGGACCGGGAAGAGCCTGATGCTTCCTGCCCAGCTCAGCTTTCAGAGCTCATCACTGGTATTCCCTTTTTTCCTTGGGTTTCTGTCTCGTCACTGCCATGTGAGATTGTTTTAGAAACACTGACACTTAGGGTACCAGGTTCTGGGCCCTGGAGTCTGACACAGGTTGCCACGAACCTTAGTAACACCCTGTGACCTTCAGTAAGTCACTGAACCCCTCTGGGCCTCACACAGACAGGGCTCCGATAAGAATAAGTAAAGGGCACGTGGTACTCTCTTGTCGCTGTGCCTTGGGTTGTAGCACCTGACCAGTAGTTCCCAGTAATGTTAGTTCTCCCAGCTGCCGTAACAAAGCGCCCCAGGCTGGGGGCTTGGAAACAGTGGAAACTTGTGGTCTCATGGGCTGGGAGGCTGGAACCCCGAAATCAAGGTGTCATCAGAGCTGGTCCCCGCTGAGGCCTCTCTCTTAACTTGCAGACAGTGTCTTTTCCCTGAGTCCTCACACCCCTCTGGGTGTCTGTGTCCTGATCTCCTCTTCTTAGAAGGACACCAGGCAGATTTGACCAGGGCCCACCCCAGTGACCTCATTTTACCTTTATTACCTCTTTCAAGGCCCCAGCTCCAAACACAGTCACGTTCTGAGGCACTGAGGTTTGGAACGTCAGCATGTGAGTTCGAGGACACGACCTAGTCCCTACCACCGAGGCTGTTAGTCTCTCGCCTTCTCACTTACCTCTCTGTGCGCGTGGGGATTGCCGGCTGCTCGCGTGTCCGCCCGGCGCTGCACACCCCGGCCGGCTGGAGGAGACCTGTCCTCGGCTCCCTTTTGTCCATTAATTCTGGCTTCAGGCCCTGGAGAAAGGCCCTTTTCCCCAATGTTGAAGTTGCAGCTCAGAGCATGGCTGTGACTGCTCCAGGCCACGTGACAATCAAAATCTGGCCCTGCAGCCACTGGGCCACTGGCCTTTCCGGGGGCTCCTGTGACCCTGCAGCTCTGGGGCCCGTGTGGTGCTCCTGCTGCAGCAAGGGGAGAACCTCAGATGCATTCAGATAGAGCGAAAGATGCTAGAAAGGTAAAGACCAGACACAGGAAAGAACGTAAAGCTGTTGGAAATGACAGATCTCCCAGGAAATAAAAATTAAGTATAAAGTCAAAAAGAAGAGGACAAAAAGATTTAAAAAGACAGGGATAAAATGTCCCAGAAGAAATATAATACCATCAACAACCTCAGGGGACACGAAGCCAAGTCAGTTAAAATCAAAATTTCAGATACGGCAAGAGTCAGAAAGCAAGTCAGAAACTCAGAGTAAAATAAAACCAAAGCTTGTGTCTCCTCTAGCTGTGAAGCACTGAGGTTCCAGCGGGAGGTCTGGGGCACGGAGGTGGCTCCCCCACCGTGCTCCAGGGTGACCTTCCTCGATCTGCCCTGCCCAAAATAGTCCTGTCTGCTACTTTGCTCGGCTCCTTCTCTGTGATATTGACAATGCCCCCCAAGAGCCCCCACCCCTAGAACATCAGCTCCACGAGACCAAGGACCATCTGTCCTATTCGCAGCTGTGTCTCCAGGGGCAAAATGAGAGTCTTGCACTTAACAGGTGCTCAGTAACTATTTATTGAATAAATGAATGAACACATCAGTGAACTAATGAATCTTGGGAAACTTTTTTTTGAAACTTCTTTGAGCCTCAGGGTCTCATCTGTAAAAAGGAGATTTTTCTATCAATATCTCCAGTCTCCTATAGGGTTAAAGAAAATGATATATATATACAAATGGCCTGAAGTTTCCTTCTTTCTCTGAGCCTTTAAGACTCTCCAGGCAGTTCCATGGTCGGAGAGTGAAGGGCAGAGAGCAAGGCTCACCTGCCCACCTGAAGCTTCCAGAATTCCAGGCTTCACTAGCTGGAGTTCTAGGGCCTGCTGTTAGACCACTAGTTTCATCCCACCCAGACCATGCCATAGAAATGAGTTGCAGAAGGCACTCAGCCAGTGTTTGCTGAGTGCATAAGTGCTGGAAGTTCTAAGTGCCAGAGGCTTCTGTGCCTAGTTCTCAAATAGTTTCACCTGGTTGGACTTATAAGTCCCTTTGGGTGACTCCTGGGCTTTTGGCTTTTTTTTTGTGCAATGGCATCATCATAGCTCGCTATAACCTTGAACTCCTGGGCTCAAGTGATCTTCTTGCCTTAGCCTCCCAAGTAGCTGGGACTGTAGGTGCACCCCACGGCACCTGGCTAATTTTTTAAAATTTTGTGTAGAGATGGGGTCTTGCAATGTTGCCTAGGCTGGTCTCAAACTCCTGGCTTCAATTGCTCCTCCTGCCTTGGCTTCCCAAAGTGCTGGGATCACAGGTGTGAGCCATTGTGCCTTGCCAGCTCCTGGGCTTTTATAAATTATATAAAGAAGGTCGATGTGTGTTTGGGGCTGAAAATGATCAGACCCAAAGTCTGAGTGAGACTTTTATCAATTCCATGTGAGGATACTCGTTTGCTCTGCTTGTCAGCCAGTTATAAAGAGCCTTACACTACAAATGGGAAAATAAAGGAATTATTTTAGAATACAGTGTGTGCACAGGATGAAGTCCTTCACGTTAGTGCAGATGTTTCAGAGGCTGTGAACCACTGCCCTAGATGTGTTTTCAGAAGCAACGCAACTTCTCTGGCCTTCTGTTTCCCCACCTGAAAAATGAGAGAAGTAGGAAGCCTCCTCCCAAATCTCTTTTTTTTTTTTTTTTTTGAGATGAAGTCTCACTGTGTTGCCCAGGCTAGAGTGCCATGGTGTCAGCCTAGCTCACAGTAACCTCAAACTCCTGGGCTCAAGTGATCCTCCTGCCTCAGCTTCCCGAGTAGCTGGGACTACAGGCATGCACCACCATGTCCAGCTATTTTTTCTGTATATTTTTAGTTGGCCAATTAATTTCTTTGTATTTTTAATAGAGATGGGGTCTCACTCTTGCTCAGGCTGGTTTCGAACTCTTGACCTTGAGCGATCTGCCCACCTTGGTCTCCCAGAGTGCTAGGATTACAGGCGTGAGCCACTGCGCCCGGCCGCTCCCAAATCTGTTGTAGTTCTGCCATTTTAGAACTGTACAAGAGTATTGGAGGGGCAATAAAAACGGTTAATCACTTATTAAGAGCCTACTCTGAGCCAAGCACGTGTAATGGACAGAGCACAAGGTAGGTACTGTCAGAAATGCATTGCGTTTGTGTCTGGAAACTCTGTGCTTACACACACACACACACACACACACACACACACACACACACACACAGACACAGAGATATGCACACGCGCACACACACGTACACAGAGCCACCAAATCCATGGGGATTAGTTAGATCAAAAGGATCAAAAGCTAGAATGTTCATCTCAAGTTCTTTACACCATATTACATAAACTTTATGTCCAGCTTATAAAACTGTCACTATATCCCACTTGGTCCATGTTTTTGATTTCATGCTAGTATCTAAAATGTGGTCCTCAAGTCTTGAAGCTTCTGTCGTAAGTATAGAGGTGAGGATTTATGTTTCGCAGTTGAAGACAAGCTCTATGGCACACTTTACACTCCGTCTCTGTAGACGTTGGATGCCAGAAAACACAGGAGAGAGGCCCCTGGGAGGGAAGAGCGCAGCAAAATGTGGTTGAATGTGGGCCTTTGCATTTAGCCTCAGGCGTCCAGGCCAGGGGAGCCTGAAACTTAGGACAGCGTAAGTATTCCAAAGCAGAGACAACTCAAGAACAGAAAGGTACAAGCGATTGCCTCATGGTTGTTTCTTCTTTAAAGAATCATATTCTAAAAATACTCCATTGCCCTCCTGAAAAAGAGGACTTTTAGTATTTCTGTTTCCTTGAAGCCTGTGTCAGGTTGCCTGCTAGCTGTGGCGGGAGTGGGATTCCCCAGTCTTCCTAGGACCGCCTTGGTAGCATTTGCAGGGCATAGGTCAGGGCATTTCCTGCCTTGGCAAGAGCCTAGGTCAGGTTAGGGAAGACTGACTCAGTAGTGTCTGTGATGAGAATTATACAGAGGTTGCATAGCTCACTGGACTGGAAGCTCCAAGGCCTAAGGCCAGGATGACACTACCACTATTGCTGTTGCTACTACTGCTAGCCACTGCCACTGACAGCAGTGACACCTTTACAGCACTATGTACCAGTTACCCTTCTAGGTTCTATATTAACTCATTTAATCCTCATAGCAACACTGTGAGTTGAATTTGATTCCCATTTGACAGATGAGAAAACTGAGGCACAGAGAGGTCACTACCTTGCTCAAGGTCTGGCTGCTGGTGAGTGATGGATGAATTCAGGCAGCCTGGCTCTAACTACCAGCCTACACTGCCTTTCAGCTGCCAGCTCTTCTGCCTGTGCCCCCAGGAAGATGTACATTCTTGTGATGGGTCTTCCCAGACACCATGTGGCTGGAGATACAGGCGTAACACTCACCCTTCATTTTTCTGGTTTCTGTATCTTCTCAGAGGGGAATATTGGAAGGTGTTGGACTGGGCCCAAGAGGAGTTGGGGCTTGGGGGTTTGAGCGCATTTGAATGAGAGGTGAGTGTGAGCAGTCGTGCCAGAGCCCGGCTTCTGTCCACCTTTGCCAGGGAGGCAGACTCCGGGAGCGTGGGAGTGGCCTCTGCTGGTCCCAGGCCCGCCCGACCCCAGCCCCAAGTGTCTTGCACAGGGCTTGGTGCCACGACTTTCTGGGCTGTGGAGGACCTGGCGTTTGGACTCACACAGCCTGCGTTAGAAGGAGGGGTCACAGTCTCTCAGAGCCTCCCCAGTGAAAGTGAGATCTCTGCAAGCTCCAAGCCACGCGATGGCCAGGGCTGACTGTAGCTCCAGGTGTGGAGGATTGGAGATCGCACCAGATGTTCCCCCATAGGTCAGACCCTGAAGACTATTGACTAAGGCAGTGTCTTTTTTCCTTTTCTAGAACAGAACACAGCTAAAAGCCTTTTTTACCATCACTGTAGAAGAAAAGATAACGGTAAGAGAAACTCTATGACCCCAACACCCTGCCCCGCCTGTCCCCACGTGTCCTCATGTGCCTGTGCTATGCTGGTCTCCTGCCGTCTTCAGAGCCAAGGGGAGGGGCCACTGCTGGCCTGGGTCCCCCAGAAAGGCATTGAGGTGGGGTCCTCCCCCTGTGGCCTGAGGCTGTCTGGCTGGTTTCCCAGGTGACCCTCCACCTGGACAGGACGGGCAGGCCATTGCAGAGCAGGCTGCGGCTCCACTGTTGGTCTGTGCCGCTGCTCAGCCATGCCCCTGCCGGCTGCGGGTGGCGTTTCGTCTTCCCAGATCTTTCCGGAACGCTACAGTCTGTGGGCGGGTGTCTCAGCATCTGCTGTTCACCGTTTGTACTTTTCTGTGTTGGTTCATCAGTTAGACCATTTGCAGCTGGTGCGTTCACTCACTCACGTGTCCATGGGTGTTAATTCACTATGTAGCAACACTTCACGTTTCTTAAGTACCTGCTAGGAGCCAGGCAGTCTATGCAATTTACGTATGCCAAGTCATGTAATCTTCACCACAATCTTGCGAGACAGATTCTGTTTTCAAATCATCTGCATTTCATAGATGAAGACACCAAAGCACATTAAGGTCAAGTAATTTGCCTGAGATACTGTGGCTAGAATGTCAGAGTCCCCAGACCAGCCCCAGGTTTGATGATCCAGCATGACCCATAGGACTTACATATCTGGTAGTTGTCCTCATAGCCATGATGTATCATAGTGAAAGGATGCAAAGCTACATCAGCAAAGGGAAGAGGTCCAGGGGGAGAAGTTTGGAGAAAATGAGCCACAAGCTTTCGAGAGTCCTCTCCCAGTGGAATCACATGAGCTTCCCTGTCTGCCAGGGAAGCTCCTTAGAGACTCAGTGCCAGGGTTTTCTTGGGGACTGGCCACGTGGGCACCCTCGCTTGGCATGTACCAAGATTCCAGACTCCCGGAAGCTGGCGTGCAGCACAAACCACGTTGTTTGTACAGACTGAGAACAGAGAGCCACTTTTATCAGAGAATGATGGGTCCCTCCCCAATCTGTGTTCCCAGATGCAGCCAAGGCCTAGCCTTGCGGCAGGGCTTTCGGAGGGTGGCAGTCCTGGGCTGGACATGTTACCTCTTGTCTGCATGGCTCGTGAGTGGTAGAACCAGGATTTGAACCCAAGCGGTTTTGCTCCAGAGCCTTCCTGCCAAACAGGGAGCCAGAGTCATGCAGAGAAGATGAAGCTGAGCTTGGCCTTTAACAAGCGGACAGTTCGGTGGGGCAGTACAGACACACAGGGCACAGTCTCGCTGGTCTGTGGGCTTCTGGCGGTGACGCCGTGTTTGGTTCACCAGTGTCCCCACTGAGTGTTACATTACGTGGCACTCAGCAGGTGAATACCCCAGGTTGAGCCGATTGTCCCCCATGACTGTGTCATAACAAAAGGCAGGACGATCACTTAACGGGCACTTTCGAGCACCTCCTCCAGGCCCAGGCTCCCCGTGTGGGTGGAGATGAGCCACGCCCACACAGGCCTTCAGGAGAAGGGATGAGGTGCCCCTGGGCCAGCTCCCCCAGCTGCGGGCTGTGGCAGGGAGCTCACTCTTGAGGGCGGAGACCAGGGGTAGGGACGTGGCAGCCCCACAGGGAAGATGTGGGCACAGCAGACTCTTGGCCCAGAGGCCTAGCTCTGAATCCCTGCCCTTCGCTGACTGTGTGTGACCTCGGGCCTGGTGCTTACCTCACTTTCTCCAGCTGCAAAATGGGGATAACAGCAGTATTCACGTCATAGGGGTTGTCGAGGTAGGTGATCTATTCATGTAAAGCACTCAGCACAGTGCCTCGAGTTCTGTAAGTTCTCCGTAAACGTCACCTGTTGTCATTGGTGTTATTATTACGAACACATGAAACAACACAGCTGTGCCAAGGGTTCTGTGATTGCTGAGAATGAGCATTTTGTATCAGGGTCTCACATGCAAAGGCCGCGGGGGGCCACGTCGTGCTGTAGGCGTGTCAGGCTCAGTGTGAGATTTTGGGGAGTAAATGGAGTTGGGGGACGGCCTAGGAACCCACCACCCATCACTCCCATATCCACCCTCCCGCCAAGACATTAAATGAAGAAAAGACCAAACAGTGCACACAGTGATTGCACAGTTATGAGTGAATTTGCCAGCTTGTGACCCGAACTATAGATTGTACTGTGGACAGTGACAGGAGAGAAGGCGCCGTGTGGCCTGGGGGCACTGGCAGCCTGCCAGGAGGAGGAAGAATTCAGTTGGGCCTTAAAAGCAAGATTCAGTTAAAGGTGGGGAAGGGGTTTTAAAATACACAGCTGAAGATGCGACTCCAAGGCTAAGCCCTTGTTGACTGTGGCTCCGACGTGAGCCCAGGTCTGTGGGCGAGACCTGCAGCAGGACCGGGCCCGGCCTTGACAGTCGTCAAGCTGCCTTGGGCACCTGCAGAGGTCACAGAGTCACACCAGGAAAGTGTGGTGGTGACAGACAGGGAGCTGGCCAGCAAGGGTAGCAGCTCCTCTGACGTTTCCATCACGCAGTTAAACAATACAGGACAGACGTGCAGTTCCCACGGTGCAGCTGGGGTTCCGCGGTGCTCGCGGATGCCCTGTCTTCTCCTGAATTTCCTGGTGCTTTCCTGAGGGTGAAACTGACACGTTTCAGCCAAATGATGCCCCAAGAAATTGCTCCCCACTATGTCTCAAGAAGTGTTCCTTCATTTTCTGGCTCCTGGATGAAGAGAGTTTTTTTGGTGGTTTTTTTAGAGGCAGGATATGGCTGTCGCCCAGGCTGGAGTGCAGTGGTGTGATCACAGCTCACTGCAGCCTCGAACTCCTGGGCTCAAGCGATCTTCCTGCCTCAGCCTCCTGAGTAGCTGGGACTACGGGAGTGTGCCACCATGCCTGCATTATTTTTTTTTTTTTCCTGGTAGAGACAAGGTCTCTCTATGTTGCTCAGGCTGGTCTGGAACTCCTGGCCTCAAGTGATTCTTCTGCCTCAGTTTCCCAAAGTTCTGGGATTACAGGCATGGGCCACCGTGCCCAGACAATAGAGTCTCTTTAAGAGGAAGAAAGAGCCACACTGTGCTGAATATTGAGTGCAGGCCTCAGGTTGTCCTAGATGTGACCTCCAGTTTCTTGTGGTCACCACATGTGCCCGTGAAAGGGCTGGGCACTGTGCCAGGTGCCGGGAGAACAGGTCATGATGTTCTGCTGCCAGGATCTCGGGTCTAATCAGAGAGAGACATTTAAACCAATTGTTATGGCTACCCAATTCCAATAATAATTCTAGTATGACTTTGAGGTGAATGTGATCAAATCATAGTTCCACTTGAAATACAAATTATAAAACTAGATGGGAAGGTTTTGTAAGTGAAGAGCAATGTGGGAGGATTTGCCCTAGCAGATATTAAAAACATTATCAAGCGACATTAATGCAGTCTGCAACTGCTGTTAAGAAAAGTCAGACCAAGGTAACAAAAGAGAATTAACTACACACACATATATGCATATATATAATGCAATGGTGTTTTAAATCAATCGGAGAAGAATATATTATACATGAATTTGAGGGCAATGGACTGGGACTTTTGGAACAAAAATAAAGGAATTTCTTAATCAGATTAAAATCTAAGTAGATAAAAACAATTTGTAAAAAGTAAATATGGGCTAAAATCATTTGAGATGACGAAAACCGTGGTTTTGAGTACATAAATATTTGGAAACTTTACACTTAAAAATAGCACTTAGAAAAATAAATAAGAAACTTGGGGAAATATTTCTAATAAACATACAACATGAAAGAGTAATGTCTTTAAGACATAAAGAGCATCTATTAATTTGTAAGAGGAGAACCTCGACAGAGAGCTGTCTGCCCCGTGAGAATTTCCCAACACGGGTTTACGAGGTGCCCTTGGAGCGCAATGAGGGACTGAGTGGCTCTGTTGGCAAGTCATGTGGCTTTGAGTTGCATCCAGAGGCCTGGGTTGTGCAAACAATCGCATGTTGTCACTTCTGCCTTCTCTGTGCCATGACGTTTCCAGCCCACTAACCACTGTCCTGATCCGGTTCGCGTCTCTGTTTTGGTGACTCTCCAGCCTGCATTTCTGCTCTCTGCTAGCCCGCTGCCACTCTGTAGTGATCTTCCGAGCAACAAAAGCCGCCTGCTTTGTATTGCAGGCCCCCGTTAGCGTGCATCAGGAGAGTTGACCCCTGTCACCCACCTCCTGTGCCACTGGGTCCTTTGTTCTCCATGTTGCTCTGGTTTGCTCATCCTCCTCTTTCCTCACCTGTCCTTTGGGCCACTCACTGCCATCTTGCAGAGCCCTGCCCAACACTCTGGGGACTCCCCAGCCTGCCCCAGGCGAGCTGGCTGCACCCTTTCTGGGCTCCATGGTGTTGGGACCTCTGTTAGCCCCTGGCACTCTGTGGTGTTGAGATGATTCCTCCAGATGACACTGAATACATTTTTGTTATATCAGAATAGAATTTTTGCCTGGAAGAGACCTTAAAGGTTATCTAGTTCCACTTTCTCATCTTAGAGTAAAAAACTCAGGAAACCAAGATGGGGGGAGGGCGGAAAGGGGATGAGGGATAAAAACTTACCTATTGGGTACGATGAACACTATTCTGGTGACAGGCTTGTTAAAACCCTGACTTAAGCATTATACAAGGTGTCCATGTAATAAAACATTAGCATGCCCTTAATATTTTGAAAAACAGTAACAACAAAACTCAGGTCCCAAGAGTCTCTGGGAACTGGCCAAGGTCATTACAGTCCAGAGTCATGCTGTGCAGTGTGCCCGGTAATCTAACCTTTGTGCACTAGATTGTTAAATTAGCAAAGCTGCATTAGAAAGTGTGGTTGTCCCTTCCTGTGGTTACTTCTGAGCTCTTGCTCTGGCCAGTATTGTCAGCTGGGAGGCCAAGAGTCTCTATGCAGTCAGGGCTGCCCCTCAGGGAGGGTGGGACAAGTGTCTGCGGCCACCAACCCCTCTGTTTCTTGGATCTGCAGCTCAAAATAAAGAATTTCAACAGAATGATTCCTCAGATTTGTTGCAGGGAAAACATTCTGTATGATCTCCCATGTTTTCAAGCTTTTTCTGGGGAGAGGGGTTCTTGAGGAGGCTAACGGGTGGGATTTAATACGTGGCCATGGTGAGGCAGCACCCTCCATACAACCTCCCCCACATACAGAAACGCTGGAGGAGCAAAATACCACGACCTCATGATCCCAGCAGCAGGGAGAACCATTGCTAACATGTTAGCTCTTGCCTTGCACAAGGCTATGAATATATTTATTACGTAATTGAAGTCAAACGCTGTAAACAATTCTTCATCGTGCTTTTGTAACTTGGTGTTGGATTCCAAGCATTTAAAGCATTCCTTCTGAAAAGCCTTTTTGTCTAGCATCGCGCTTCACAGATGCAGTGGTGGAAGTCGGCAAAGGCGACGCTCCAGCTAGTGTGTGATTAAAGGGGTGGTAATGACAGGTGATTCTTTTCCAGATGCAAGTAGGAAAGTCAGTGAGGACTCAGGTGATTGGGAAGCTGGGACAACCACCTCTTTTTCTTTGTTCTTAGACGATGAGGTTTAAGGCATATTTGCTCTTTGGCATCTGTACTTGTTATGATCAGTGGATGATGAGTGGCTGCAACATTTTTAGGGAATCTGAAAAGTGTGATTACCTTGGGCTGACTCTGGTGCTCTAAGGTGCTGCAAGTTCTGTACCCGTCACTGCAGCAGTGGGTCCCGCCAGCAGCCAGCCTCCCAAGTAGACATTGAGGGACATTTTTGGCTCCCGCTGTCTCTGCCATCCTGTCCTTCCACTCAATCCCTGTATCCCATTGACTGTGTCTGCTAGGTATCCTCTGGTCTGTGTCCTTCCCTCCAGCTTAGCCACAGTCATGGTAATAGTAGCTCAGATTCACTGCCTTCAGGCTGCTACCACCCTGCAGATTAGGCACCGTGTGTCGGGGGGTAAAATACACATAACACAGAATTTACTGTTACTGACAGTGCGTTCACAGTGTTGTGCAGCCGCCACCGCCGTCTCATTCCAGAACATCTCATCACTGCAAAAGGACACTCGGTGCCCGTGAAGCAGTCGTTCCTCGTTTCCTTCTCCCTGCAGCCGCTGGGCCGCCCTCCGTGTCTGTGCGTCTGCTGACTCTGGACGGGCCACGTAGGTGGAATCGCACAGGATGTGTCCTTTTGTGTGTGGCATCTGTCAGTTAGTGTGATGTTTTTAATGTCCCTCCGTGTTGTAGCATGCAGCAGAAATTCATTCTTCTTAATGGCTGAATAGTATTCCATTGTATGGGTATAGCATTTTCTCTCTTCATCAGGCCGTTTGGGGTTTTTTTCCCACCACTTTTTGGCTGTTGTGAATAGAGCTGCTGTGAGTGTTTGGGTACAGATTTTTGTTTGAACACCGTGTTTAATTCTTTTGGGTATATGCTTAGAGGTGAAATTGCTGGGTTGTGTAATAATTCTATTTTTAATTTAAGTGAGGAACCCTTAGGCACTATTTTTATCATCATTTTTCAGATGAGGAAACTGTAGCTCAGAGGTAGGGAGACCGAGGGTCCCACAGGGTGGGAGGAACGGATCTGGGAGTTGAACCCCCACTGGGGCCAGAGTCCATGGGCTTTACCAGCGTGTCCTGCCGCCCTGCAGCCCTGTGTCATGCTCATCTTTTCTCCCTTGACCATGCTGTCCAGGCTTGCCCTCCTTCGGACAGAGGTCATATAGTAGCCAGAGTTGTCTTCTACAACTCTGGTCCGCGAGCCCGGACCACAGACCCGTACCAGTCTGTGGCCTGTTAGGAACCGGGCTGCACAGCAGGTGAGCAGCGGGCGAGTGAGCAAAGCTTCATCTATATTTATAGCCGCTCCCCATCCTCACATCACCACCTGAGCTCCGCCTCCTGTCCGATCAGTGGCAGCATTACATTCTGCATTATGGTGAGCTGTATAATTATTTCATTGCATATTACAATGTAGTGATAACAGAAATAAAGTGCACAATAAATGCAGTGTGCTTGAATCGTCCTGAAACCATCCTCCTGCCCCCAGTCCGTGGAAAAATTGTATCATGAAACTGGTCCCTGGTGCCAAAAAGGTTGGGGACCGCTGTTTTAAAACACTGATCTGACCATACTTCTTCCTGGCTGAGCACTCTGTGGTGATTCCCCTTATGCCCTTAGGGTGGCATGGCAAATCCCTCACGTGCTCTTGAAGGCCCTCTGGGCTCTGGGCTGCTTCTCTTGCGCCTGCTGCAGGCCCTGCTCCTCCTGCCCCTTGCCTGGCTCATTCTGCGGACCCTGAGCTCCTTGCAGCAGGGACTGGGTCTGGTTCCTCCTTATCCTCCGGCACCCGGCACAGAGCTCTGCTGCTCCTGTGTCAGAGATGTCAGCAAAGATGAGCAGCACATCCAGACCCTGCATCACACCTGGCAGCCCATTGTGATGTAGCCACTTAAATTGGGTTTCAGGCAAACACAATTATAGCAAACCTTGATTTCTACACAGGTGATGGGGATGTAGGAATTCTGAGTTTAAGTGTTATTTGAAAGATTAAAAAGAGAATAAGCCTGGCTATGGAAAAAGTTCAATAAAGACAATGATGGTTGGGCATAGTTTGAAGGGATTAGGAAGGCTTTTGGCCAGAGACTCAGGAATTCCAAAATTCTGCCCTGCCACTCTCTCACAAAAGGTGAGCAGCAACTCAGAGTGGGAATCAAAGTGTCAACAGTGGCACAAACACTTGGTGACTCAGTGCAGGGCTCCTGGCAAAAGGCCGAGCTGGTGCCCAAACGCCAGGGAGGCAGCCAGAACAGGAAGGCCACTAGCCCAGACTGTGGGTGAGAATCTTGGGTTCACTATTTACCCCCTTGTGACCTTGGGCCATTTCTTTAACTTATTTCTACTTTGGCAGCATAATTTGTAAAATGCAGATTAAAATAGAGTCCACCTCACAGCATTGTTGTGGAAACTAAATGGATTAATACGTGTAAAGCACTTGGAACCATCCCTGGCACTTGGTGTCTGCTCAGTACACGTTCACTACAGTGGTGGTGGTGCTGCTGCTTGTGATGGTGATGGTGATACTGATGATGTTGCTAACCAGGGTGGTGATGGTGATGGTGTGATAATGATGGTGGTGGTGATGGTGAGGAGGATGGTGATGGTGATGTTGATGGTGTGATAATGATGGTGGTGGTGATGGTGATGGTGATGGTTGACAATGATGATAATGATAGTGGTGATGGTGACGATGGTGATGGTGATGTTGATGGTGTGATAATTAATGATGGTGCTGATGGTGGTGGTGATGGTGGTGGTGATGGTTGATAATGATGATAATGACAGTGGTAATGGTGACAAGGGTGATGTTGATGGTGTGATAATGATGGTGCTGATGGTGATGTTGATGGTGGTGAGGATGATGGCGGTGACAGCGATGATGCCAGTGATGGTGATGGTAAAGAAGATGGGATGATAGTGATTATATGGCTCCTCCTCCTTCCCATAAAACTGCACATCGCAATCTTACTCTTCTTTAGCCATCGTCATGAAGGAAGAATGTTGAAGAGTAGAGGCGGCCCGTTGTGGGCAGGGAAGGCCTAGCATAATTTAGCAACACAGAAAAATGAAGACAGTGAGAGTCATGAGTGGGCTTGCCCCAAGGAGATGGGCTCTGCCTAGGTTGGCTAATCACCTGGTGTCAGACGATAGGAGTTGTGGGAAGGGTGAGGACGACAGGATCTGCAGAGCTGGTGCTGGCTCTGCCCTCTTCCTAGACCCAGGCGTCCGTTCCTATAGCTGGGCTGCGACGCCGGGCACTGAGCTCAGTCCTGCCCCGCTGGACTGCCCATGGCGCCGCTCCTGCTCAGGCTCCCTCACTCGAGCAGAGTAAGGTGTCCAGATGTGGGTTTAGAGAAGGGGGAGGTGGGCAGAAGAGAAGTGATGCAGCCCTACTCAGTTCCGCTTCGTGAAGGAGGAGGGAAGGAGGCAGGGAGAGAAGGGGAGAGAGAGCGCTCAGGAGTTCTGTTCCTGCCTGTTGCGTAGAGTGGCCCTGCCCACAGGGCTTCTGTCCCAGTCTTTGTTTCTGGTTCTCATCAATCCGACAAGTAACTTTTACCGTGCTGGGGGAGGTTGGGACCAAAAGAACCACACATCCCCCAGGACAGTAAGTGGTGCGCTCCAGTGGGAAGAACACTGGTGTTGGCGTCCAGCAGGGCTACCTCTGTTGTTTTTTATCTGTGGACTGGGATCAGTTACTTCATCTCTTTGTACTTGCGTGTGTCTATCAGTAGAATGGGGGTAGTACGCACCCCATGGGACTACGGGTTGAATGAGATAAAGCATGTAAGGCACTGTGCGGGTGCTCTCAGGCCTTTCTGGGCCTGCAGCTGCACCACTCCAATCGCTGCCCCCATCTACATGCGGCTGCCCCCTGTGTGCCTGCCAGCCTCCCTTTCCTTACAGAGACACAGTCATTGGATTTAGGACTCACCCTAATCCAGTGTGACCTCATCTTGACTGCCTCTACAAAGACCTGATTTCCAAATAAGGTCTCATTCGTAGGTGCTGGGGGTTGGGAGTTCAACATATCTTTTGGGGGAGCACGATTCGGGTTGCTGCAGGTGCCTAGTCCAAAGACTGGCACATCATAGGTGAGCAAAATTGTGAATTCCCTTTATCTCTCCATCCTTCTTCCTGAAGCAGTAAAAGCAAGTCGCTGCCTTCTTTGAGAGAGGCAACTGGAGAGCAGATTTCTTGTCCTTAGCTCCTTTGTTCTCTTTAGAGACAAGATCGTTTTGTCCCTTTTCCATCGTAGCCTCATTGCAGCGCGATCTGCATTTATCCAGTTGATTGACTGATGTTTTTCTTGTCCGGCCTGCACACAGGCAGGGCTCAGGGAGCCGCACCCATGGAGAACTCAGATTTCCTTTTAGTGCTAATCCAGATTCAAGATTTAGGATCAGGAAGATGCTATAGATGAAAACAGTCGGCTGACAGTCTCTGGTGACAGCCTCTGTGGGCAGGCTGATTTACAGTGGGGAGTTGCGTGCGGCATCACGCTTTGATTCAGGTTCCAGTAAACAGCGGGACCAAAGCTCCTGTTTCTGACCTGACTTAGCTTTGACGGTCAGGGAGGTCAGGTTGGCCTGGTTGGTCTGCCAAAAATAACGTTGATGACAGCTGCACTGTGGCCACGGGAATGAGGAACAGGCTAGTTGTCGTCTAGCTCCTAAACAGTACATTTGATAGTCTCATGGTCTTTAGCCATTTTGGATTAAATTTATTGTCACGGGTTGGCTTTTCTGGACACAGATGCTGAGGCAGAGCTTGGGGTATAATATGCTTCTCCCCAGTGTGCAGGAAAGAGTTAACATGTCCAACCCAAGACTGCTGTCCTCAGGAAGTCCTACCTGTGAGATTGGTCCTTGGCTGGCGTCTGAGAACTTGGGTTTTAGGAGGAGTCCCACCCTCCCAAATCTGAGCAGAGTGGCTCACTGTCCAGAACTGCTTTACAAACAATATAGTTCATGTTGAATACTTGCTGTCCTTCTTAGGGTTTTGGATTTTGGTACATGCAGAGGGTACCTAAGTGGTTAGCCCCAAGTAAAAACCCTGGGACACTGAGTCCTAATGAGCTTCCCTGGTCGACTGCATTTCACGTGAGTTGTCCCAATTCCTTGCTGGGGGAATTAAGCACGTCTTAGGTGGCTCCCTGGGAAGCTTGTGCCCGGTCTTCCTTGGGCTTTATCCCATTCGTCTCTTCCCGTTTCTGATTTTGCTTTGTATTGTTTTGTCTTGGCAAGCTGTGAGTAGGACTACGTGCTGAGTCTTGTGAGTCCTAGTGAATCACGGAGCCTGCAGGTGGTCTTGGGGACCCTTGGCACAGTCAGTGACCCTCCAGGAAAGGAAGAAGGGGGAAGCAGGATTGCACAGAGGAGGGAGTCGAGGTGTGATCCGGGCTGACGGAGCCTCAGCCAGCCTGGGGGTTGCTCTGGGGCTGGGTGGCCCTGCCGTGTGCGAGCCACCAGGCGTCGGCTCCTTGACACACTCATCCTGCTTAACACAGCACGGAAACCCAGGTCAGAGGGTCCAACCTGGGCCTCAAGGCAACCAGCCTGTGGCCCAGGGCCGGCTCAGGGCAGGCAGGTTGGTCCCCCGACTCCTGGCTTGTTCTCTCCAGCTCCTGGTCATCCGCGTGACTCGGGAGAGGTGAAGCTGACCACCCAGGCTTCCACAGCCTCGTCTGTGCCCACAGGTTCTGCTGCACCACGGTGTCCACGCGGCAGGGTTCGTGGCTGCCTTCCTCTCCTCCCTCCTGCTTACCTGGCTCGTGCTCTTCCTCATGGTGCGGTGTCGGTGTCTGAGGGGAAGCGTGCTCGCCAGACAGCGGGTGAGTCTCCTTTCCCTGGGGGATTTGGGCCGGGGATGACACGAGGTGGACGTGCACCCTCCAGCACAGGGCGTCTCGCCTCTGGAGCTCTGCCGGCACCCCGGGAGCTGTGGGCACATACTTGTGCCCAGGCCCATCTTGGATTTGCATGTCCTGGGATGTGTCCCCACCATTAGTCATTTGTAAAAGCTCCCTGGGGGTTCTAACCATCCACCAGGCGTGAGAACCCTGCAGTCTAGCCCCCGCCTGTGTGGACAGCTTTGTATTTCTGTGGAGCAGCTCTGGGGGAAGCCCAGACCCTGTTCCTGGCTTTTGAAGCCCCCAGGACTGGCTTCTACCCCCTCTCTGCCACTTCCCACTTCACACCTCAACCTCCTGCCACACTGAGTGACTCGTTTTCCCTGTGAGTGTGAACTCTGTGCTGACGCCTGTGTGCTTTCCCAGCCCTTTCTTCACTCCTCAGTTAGGACACTTCCTACCCATTTTTTAAGCCACAACCTGGCATCACCTTTTCCTGGAAGTCATTGCAGGCCATTTCCAGGTAGAGTAGGGGCCGTTTCTCTGGGCCCACATGTGACTCCACCCAGCACTTGTCACGATCCGTCAGGCCTGACTGTGAACTCCCAATCCTTGCATCTTCGTCTGGGCTGCCACAGAAGCACCTCCTGAGACCAGGACTCAGCTGCAAGTAGTTTATATGGGAAGCAACCCCAGGGAGGCAGGCAGGTGGTGGGGGGTGAGGCAGGAAGGGACAGCAGAGGGTGACATCTCACCAGGACCACATGGGCCCCGGAGCTTAGTTCTGCCCAGGAGCTCTGAAGCCAGCACAGAACTAGCCGTAGAGTCATCACACCCGAGGCGTGAAGGGGCTGGGATCCCCCTTTGGTTATTGGCTGAGGACAAGGAGGCAGAAGGCAAGGAGGAAGGTGACATTATGTCCCTGGCATGGCATCTGGAGGCCAGCAGCCTCCTTCAAGGAAGGTACAGGGTGTTGGCTTGTGGATCTTGGGCCGGTGGGCACTGCAATGGTGAGGGCAAGGAGACATGGCAGAGCACAAGGGTGCAACAGGCACTGCTGTGACTCAGTGTCACCCAGAGGCCCAACAGCTCGAAAGGAACATCTGTCATCTTCCTCCCTCACCTTATTTATATAGAGAAAAACTGAGGTCCATGAAGTTAAACAACTTGCTTAAAGTGGCCAGGCATATGCTGGGGCCTGGCTTCCGGGGACTCCCTCTCTCTGGGGCCCGCAGTCCCACCCCAGCCTGTGTGAGGGGCTGTCGTTCATTCTGTTTCGGTTTCTGGAGGCGAGGATTGTCATTGGAAATGACAGGAAATGGAGGTCAGCCCACAAGCTCCTTAACAGGCAAAAGTGGGAGAAGAAAAGCAGCCCATCTAATCAGACCTTGTACTTACTCCCTGAAAGCTGTCATCAATCAGAACAGAACGCAGCCTGCTACTGTGATGGGAGAGCAGGATTCATCTCCCAGAGATTAAGGCAGATCGTTACAACTGCGTGGAGTGTGAATTTGGTTTAAGGTCTGCAGACCCTGGCAGTGTTTCTTTCCTGGCATCACAGAAGGAACCTTTCACATTTTCTGTATTTTTTGCCGGCATGGTGACCAATAAGACACCGTGCTGTAAGCCGGAGGCAGCCTTCAGAGCCGGGCGGGGTCAGATGCGGGCCTGCCCTTTTTGAGCTGTGTGCCCTGCAGCAGCGCTACTCACGCCTCTCCGAGCCCCAGTCGCCTCCTTCGTGAAGTGGGGGCACTGACACTGACTTTGTCATGATGACAGTTTCACAATACAGTATGCAGAAAGCACCCAGAACAATACCTGGCAATGGGACAGTGCTTCTTAAAGTTAGCTGCAGCTGTCACCCGCTTCTGCAGAGTTAATGATATTAGGGAATAAAACAGATATATCGTCTATCCAGTCAGAGGATTGGGCACGGTTATCTCAAATGTCACTTCCAGCTCACAGTCCAGCTCACTTTCTGTACTCTGACTAGCAACCAGGCAGATCCGTGATGTTGGAGGGCCACCATGCCTGGGAGTATCCCCCTACCTGATGATGATGATGGTGGTGATTAAGATAGTGAAATATTTTGATAGGTCTTTACAGGTCGAAAGGCCTGTGTTCATTCATTGCTTCATTTTATCCACACAACACCCCTGTGCAGAGCTACTGGAATTATAAACCCATTTCTTTGGTGAGAAAATCGAGGCTCAGGGAAGTGCATTGGTTCTTCTGAGTTCACCTGCTCACCTGTGGTGGGGCCAGGCAGGTTCTCTAACTGTGGCCCCCCTGCCTTGCCTCCTGGCTTTCCCGGCACGTGGCGTTCATAGGAACGCGGCATGCACAGGAACGCACACTCAGTTGTTGTCTCTGCAATTTTCCTGAAGGTCGGGCATCACGAGAGCAGGGCGGAACCCTTGCTGTTCACCTCAGCGGATGGCGTGAATGAGGACCTCTCCCTTAATGACCAGATGGTGGACATTCTGTCCTCCGAGGACTCTGGGAGCATGCTGCAAGCCTTGGAAGAGTAAGAATTCTCAATCCCACAGCACTTACATGGATGTGACCAGTATTTTCACTACCATGGCATGAGAACAGATGCATCTCACTCATTCATTCAGTCATGTATTCATCTATCCCTGAGTGGTCATTATAGAGCAGCCACTGTGCATTGAACACAGTGCTTCGCATCTAGGAAAAGAGATGTGTGGTTAGACATCCGTCCTGCTTGAAGGCTGTCTGCTCTAGCCGGGAAGAGAGACACGTAAACAGAAGGGACCGTGAAGTCTGGTGAGCGCCATGCTAAGGGGAAGGTCAGGGCTGGCTGGGCACAGAAGAGGAAGTAATTACTGCTGAGGGGTAATCAGAAATGCTTTCCAGAGGAGGTGACATTTAACTAATGTGTGAAGCTTGTGTAGGAGCTTTCCCAGGGCTTTGATCAAGGAAAGGCTTTCAGACGGAGGGAAGAAAGGGCAGGTGCAAAGAAACGAGTATGACACGTTTGGTGAAATGTGAGTAGCTGAGTGTGGCCGAGGTATTAATTGGGTGTCGAACATAGAAAATAGAGAAGCAGCAGCTGCAGAGAGGCCAGACTGTGTGGTGTGGCTGTTTGCTGAATTGATTTCCTTTCATTTATTTAATGAACACTGACGTTGTGCTGCCTGCGTGCAATCGAACATATGCCAGGCACCATTTAAAACAACCCTGTGAAGTATTAGTAGGTGTTGATGTTCTTACCACCTTTTGGATGAGGACTTGAGAGAGGCTAAGTAATGTCCCCAGTGGCACTCGCTAGTAAATGACAGAGTGAGGTTTCAGAGCAGGCCATCTGCTCCGGGTTCCAGGCTCTTCATCAGGATGCTCCATTGCCCGAGATTTCTGCTGGTCAGACACGTGGGGCACAGTCTGATGGCTGACCATCACTGGATACGGTTCATCAGCATGGCCTTTTCTTCTTCCCTTTCAATAGATATTTACAGATGATGTCTTTATATTTTTTTTTTCAGTTTCCAGTTGTCTGCCAAAGTCTCAATCTTATCTTTATCTATTCTCAAACACATTAAGCATAATTATTTTACAGTCTCTGTCTGAAAACGTCATCTGTACCCCCATTCTGTGTCTTTTGTCTGTTGTTCTTCTTAGGTTTTGATCTTATTTTCTTGTCTCCTCATGTGCCTGGATATTTTTGATTATGTACAAGACATTGTATTTGAAAACCGAAAAACAGTTTGAGGACTAGGGTGATGTTATCTTCTTTCAAGCAGCTAGGAATGTAATTATGAATTATCTTAATGTAATCAGAGGTTGATATCATTCAAAGCTGGGCTTCATTTCTTCCAGATCAGATTCTTACTTGGTTATATCTGATTATTACTTTTAATTTCTTTGCTTTCTTGTTAGACTGCTGATTATTAATAAGGAGGCCCCATGGAAACCCCTCACATTGGATTCCATTTACAGGAAAACTTTCTGGTTCTAGACTCGAGATGCATAGCTCACTGCCCACTGGGGAAGATTTTCTGTGGATTTGGAGTCATCATGATGCTGGTAAACTATAGTGCTTTATTTCCACACACCTTATTTAATCTGGTCCTCAAAGCAGCACTCTTTGGTAATGCATCTTATTCTTAGTGTTTGATGGTTGAAGAATCTGAGGCTCAGCTAGGTTTTAAGAGGATTATTCATAGTTACACCTCTGCTGAGTGAAGAACAGGACTGCAGCTTTCTCACCATTTAGTCTTGGACACATTGTGTCTTACAAAAATTTCCTGAGCCTCAGGTTCCTCTCAAATGGGGAGCCCATAACCTACCAGTAAAACATCCTCATGGCAACAGTTGCCTCTGAGCCCTTGCAGATTAGCAGACCCTGGAGAGACTTCTGTTCAGGACGATTAGCTCTTCCTTGAGTCTTTCGCAGGCACTGAAGACAGTGCTGAACATGGGAGTGCTTGAAGCAGAATTGAGCAGCTGCCTGATCTTGTCTCCCTGGACCCACGGTGCAGTGTCCTGTGGTGCATAGAGGTGGATCCCAGAGAGAACCAGGAACAGCTCTGCCTTGTCCTTTTCGGAAGTGACTGCTTACTGGCCCGAGAGAAAGCTCTGTTGTGGCTGAGTCATGCCACTTTGTGAGCTCAGTGAGTGTTCTTGGTGGAGAGGGACTGTTTTCCTGCTTGAAAGGGTGCACCTTCCCCCGGGCACCTCATGAAGAGCCAGGCCTGGAGCCTGGCAAGGGCAGGGCTGCGCGAAGAATCAGGCCTCGTTCACCCATTTCTGGGTGCCTGGTTAATTAGGCTTTGTGCAGCCATTCACATGCAATGCTTCACTTTAGCTTACTTCCCTAATCAGAATGCCAAGGGTGACAAATTAAAATTTGCCCCCCATCTGAGGGGGGGTGGTGGTTGACAGGCATTGGTGAGAGACCCATAAATGTCAACTGTTACATTAAGTGGTATGAGCCGGTAGTTATCAAAGGGTTTTCTAGCTGAAAGTTTTCTTACAAAGCACGAAGATGAAAAGCAGAGTGGAATGACTGTTTGTGTAACCAACACCTGGATATTTAATTCGCAAGTATGTGGTGGTCTATAACCTTCCAACCAGAATAATTAGTCTTTGTTTTTGATTCAAAAAGTGGTGGAGTCTAAGAGGCCCAGGCTTCCTTTATTCTCACATTATATGAAATTATAAACAGCTGCTAAAATTTGCTGGTCCCAGTGCTTAAACGAAACAGAGATATTGACGTTTACAAAGATTTCATTCTAGGACATCACTCAGTAGCTCTGGCGTCTTGTATTTGTTTCTCCTTGGAGCCTGTCTTATTTGGCCTGGGAGTGCTCAGCCTGAGGGCAAGTTCATGCCTCTCTTCCTCTCTGCCAGTTTCCCACCCTCCCTCCTCGTCCCAGTATTCCATATTTATTGCACGCTGATTCTGTTCTCTGCATTGTGGTTGGACAGTAGTTTTAGGAACCCGGTGTTTTTTCTTTTCTTTTTTTTTTAATCTATCATTGTCAATTATTTTTCCATCTTGACTTATAGTCAAGCTTAGGGGCTTCCAGAAGGAAAATGTCACTCAGAATGCCAGGGGCTTAGTATGCATGGAAATCTGTGATACTCTCCCCTAAAAATGGCGTTTTTCTCAAGCAAATTGTTTATCCTGTTTGTATTTCTTACGTGAGGTTTAGCTCGGATTCTAAATATGCCATTAGGTGACTTGATTGTCACCTCCTTTCAAGACCCCTCAGAGGCCGGGCGCGGTGGCTCACACCTGTAATCCTAGCACTCTGGGAGGCCGAGGCGGGCGGATTGCTCAAGGTCAGGAGTTCGAAACCAGCCTGAGCAAGAGCAAGACCCCGTCTCTACTAATAATAGAAAGAAATTAGTTGGCCAACTAAATATATATAGAAAAAATTAGCCGGGCATGGTGGCGCATGCCTGTAGTCCCAGCTACTTGGGAGGCTGAGGCAGAAGGATCGCTTCAGCCCAGGAGTGTGAGGTTGCTGTGAGCTAGGCTGACGCCACGGCACTCTAGCTCGGGCAACAGAGTGAGACTCTGTCTCAAAAAAAAAAAAAAGACCCCTCAGAGCCGTCGCTTTGCTCTGTCTTGCGGATGTGTTGCTGACGGAGAGCATTTGCTTGGCATGCTTGCTCATTACAGCCGGCCTCTTTCAGGATGGATTTGAAGAAGGAATGTTTTCTTCGATTTTTGTCAGGCTCCCGGACTGTGGTGATGATGGAGGTGGCTCAGTGCCGCACATGGGGGGACTGGAGAAGGAGGGGTGGGCGGGACGGTGGTCCCCGGGCTCCTGGGGGCATGGCGCAGGCCGGGAGCACCTCGTGCCTGGGATCTTATTTAATTCTCACGGAGACTCTCACATTGTGGACCCGGAAGTTGAGGTTCAGGAAAGTTTATTGGTTTTTGCCTAAGGTCACACAGGTAGTAATGGATTTGGCCCAGGCCTGAGTGTGTTTAAATCCACTATTCTATTGACAGAATAGGTTTTTTAAAAGACTCAGCTTAAATTTCCCAGAGAGGCAAAGAAAATAAGGAAAAAAAACCAAGCCCAGACCTGTGTGTTTCTTCTGTTATTAGAAGAAGCTGATCACTCTCTTTAGCTGCTACTGACATTGCTTCCAAACAGTCCCCAAATTGTGTTTTGTACAAAGCAAACGTTCAGTGAGTATTTGTTGAGGCGTTTCAATGTGTATTGAGTAGTTTTTATGTGCCAACCACGTGGTATGTTTTTATAGCTACCGTCCTTTTTATTCTTTACCAGCCTGCTGCAGAGACATGATTTTGTTCCACGTCTCTAAGAACCTAAGCCCAGGGAAATGAAACAACTTGCCCAAGGTTCTTGTGTTCATTCGTTCTTTCACTGGGTTGCTCATTCATACATGAGGTACTTTTAAAAAACTAATAAATTGAGTGATTATTCCAGCAGGTCCTTTCTGAGGGCCACTCTGTGCCAAGCACTGTGGCAGCCCTGGCTGGACACTGGCAGACAAGGGTCTTGGTTTCTGTCCTCACGGAGTGTAGGCAAGCACCGTGCAAGCGGGTGCACTGGCAATGGCAGCTCTGTGCCGTGGCAGGGCCACAGGAGCAAGGTGCTCTGCTGGGAACCCTTGGGAGGGCCCCGCTGGGGATGTCATCAGGCTGAGAGTCGGTGATGAACATTGTTGTATTCTGTGTCACCCATCCAGGCAGCAAGTTCTGTCTGGCTCACCAATTTGTCCCCAGTGCCTCAACTGTGCTTGGCACACAGTAGGTGCCACCACACAGTGCTGTGCTTAATAGAAAGTCACCAGCAGATAAACATTGAGGTGATAAGTTTCTTTGGTAGCAAAGATTAGGAGAAGGTGCAGCTTTACTCAAACCAGACGACAGCACAGCATGTTCCCAGACGTGATGTGTTCTCACAGGTTGCTTAGGTTCCTCCAAGGGCGTCCGGCGGTGGCTGGTCACCCTTGCAGAGCAAGATCTGCTGGGAGGAAATATTGGACAGGAGCTGGGGCTTCATCTGTCACAGAGGGAAGGCAGAGAGTCTGTACAGGTGCAGGCAGGTGTATGGATGGGGCTGGGGACATAGGGCACACCTGTCTGATGCTTCTCAATGAAGTGCGAGGTGAGGACGTCAGGGGAGCGAGGGTAGGAGTGCAGGGAGGTGTGGAGCAGTCTTGACAGAGTGAGGAAGTAGCTTTCTGGAGATACCCAGAAGCACTTCTAGGCAGCATGGCGTGCCCACGTGAGGCTGGTGGCCTCCTGCCTGGATGAGGGGCTTCCTCCCGCACTGGTCCGGGTGGAGGTGCAGAGGCTGCTGATGCTGGGTGTAGAGCCCACTGGTTAGAGTTTGGGCTGAGCAGCCAGACTGCTGGGTTGGAGTCCCAGTTCTGCCACTTGCCACCTTGGTGACTCCTGTTGCCTTATCTATAAAGCAGGGATACAGTGACAGCCTTATCTGGGTGCAGGACCAGGGCTGGCCCAGAGGGCGTTTCCAAGTGAGTGGGAGACGGACAGGGAGTTGATTGTATTTTTGATAGTTTTCTGTGGCTACTTTGACAAATTACTGTAACCTTGGTGGCTTAAAATGACAGAAACTCATTTTCTCACAGTTCTGTAGTCTAGATGTCCAAAATCAGTTTCATTAGGCTGAAATCAAGGTGTGGGCAGGGCCACGCTCCCTCTGGGTGCTGGTGGGGAGCTGTGCCTGCTGGTTATGGCCCCTGGGCTGTGTCCGTCTTCCACGCCTCTCTCATTCTGCACGCCCCAAATCTCCTTCTGCCTCTCTTTTAGAAAGACACCCGTGACTGGATGTAGGGCCCACCAGACAGTCCAGCGTGATCTCCCCACTTAATCAGATCTGCAAAGGCCCTTTCCCTTATTGGGCCATGTGTGCAGGTGCCAGGAGCTGGGGCCTGAGATCCTGTGGGTGGAGTGGCCACAAAATTCCATGAGGATGAGGAAGGAAGTGGGGACTTGAGGGGCCTCAGGAAGAAGTGAAAGGAGGTGCCGGTGGGTTGGTGGGCTCAGTGAGTGTGTCACAGATGGTTTCTGGAATGTTCCTGGGGATTCTCTTCAGACAAGGGCGAGCTGGAAGCGGCCACCTTGCCATTAGCAACCCTTAGTCCTCGGCTCGCACAGAGTCTTCTGGCTCCGAGGCTGGGCACCCTCTGGTGCTTCCTGGCTGTTGGCGGGCCACTGGCAGAGGTTCACCTCAGGTTTTGGGAGGCTGGGGAAGAGAGTGGGGGGCCCACAGTGCAAGAGGGGTGGTGCTTCTCCGTGATGGACGGCAGCTCGCCCACTGCCCTCCACGTCCCTCTGTCAGAATGAGACCAAAGTGATTTCTTACGCTTGGCTGGTGTCCGGAGATACTCACGGAAGGGAATGATTTCGCTCTGTGCCCTGCTGTGAGATATTCCAGTGGAGATTCTTGTGGGGTGGGGATGGGGGGTTGTGCAAGGCCAGTGAATCATGCCTCTCCCAGGTCCCAAGCTATTTTGAAACTCTGTCTTTCCTTCTTTCCCCCTCTCCCTGCTTTCCTCTTCCTTGCCTTCCTCCTTCCCTTCCTCCCCTCCTTTTTCTTCCTTTAATTTTTCTTCCAGTGTGGATTAAGCATGTGGCACACACAGGTGCCGTGCAATACACCAGGGACTTCAATAAGAGCTGTGCATGTGGCTTGTGATGCTCAGGTTGTATGTCTGTTTCCCTGTGCCCTGCCATAGCACAGGTCTGGTGGCCCAGGCTGGAGGGCAGTGACACAGTCATAGCTCACTGCAACCTCCAACTCCTGGGTTCAAGCGACCCTCCTGCCTCAGCCTCCCAAGTGGCTGGGACTACAGGGGTGTACAACTGTGCCCAGCTAATTTTTTTAATTTTTGTAGAGATGGGATCTCACTGTGTGGCCCAGGCTGCTCTCTAACTCCAGGCTCAAGCCATCCCCCTGCTTCAGCCTCCCATAGTGCTGGGATTACAGGCATGAGCCCCTGTACCTGGCCAGCAAGCATCTTTGTGGTAGGTCTTGAAGGGCCATTAAGAGATTGTCAGGAAGTGCATGGGGGCATTCTCAGCAGGGGGACTGATGTGAGAGGAGCGACTTCAGGAGGCTGGACACACAGGTGGCATCAGGGAAGAGACCTTAGTCTCTGAATGAGCATCCTGTCCTCATAGACCCTCAAGTCCCCCCTCTGAGGCAGATAGCCCATGGCTAGGTCACTCCTCCCTTTCTGGAAGCACCAGTCTCAGAGTTCCCCTGGAGCACAAGCACCCTTGCCGTAGAAGCCGACTGAGCAGACGGCAGGTCTGTCTTTAGCCTGCTCTTGCCTCTGCGTTCCCTGAGAGGCGGTGGGCTCCTGGGCAGCACTGCCAAGCCACAGCGGGGTTTGGTGGGGTGTGTGAAGGGGTCTCGGAAGAGCAGAGCAGAGGGCACAGCTCTCTGGTTACCATGGCAACCCTCGCTGTCATCTTCCCAGCAGGGTAGGCTTTCTCAAGGAGATGTGTCTGACAGACACCTTCCATGGTTTCAGTGAGTGTGCCCTGAGCTCCCCCTCAGGACTCAGGCACTGTGTGGGCCGGGCGTGGGGAGGAAGCCAGGAAAAGCAAGGAGCCCACGCCGCTCACTGTCTGCGGAGACACGACACACACACGGAGAAGTCAGTGCGGCACCACAGCGCCAGGGGCAATGAGCATCACTGTAGCAGCACCTGCCCCTCCCTGCCATAGCGCCTCTGCCGGTGCCGTGATTAACGTTTGGTCCACTTAGCGTTCGTGGGATGACATGATGTCCCCTCTGACGTACTAGCTCACCTGTGACACACCACCCCTTGGAGACCATGAAGTTCCTCTCTTCTCTTAGGTGTCTCTTAGAAACAAAAGGAATGACCCCCACTGTTGGGAGTGTCCAGGGGGCTGATCAAGGCTCTCAAGCCCACCCCCACCTGAGTTCTCAGACAACGGGGAAATATTTAACAAGATACATCTCAGGCATGCCTTCCAACCTGACCCTCCCAGCAAACCATCACTGTGCTTTACTGCTTGCGATAGCCAGGCTATAGGATGTGGCTGTCTGCGGGCACGGTGAGCTCGCGGTCAGGCCGACTGCAGGGAACTCATGCTTGCGGCCAGTGGGTGCAGGGCACCCTCCCCCAGTCGGGGGTCATTTCCACTCGCAGAGCTCTGCACGTGGGGGGAGTGCAAAGGGAGGGGAAGAGCACACAGCCCCTCCCCAGCTCTGGGCCGTTTCTGTTAGTCCCTATCAACCCAGTGGACACCAGTCACCAACAGGACGTCCATGCTTGCTGACGGGGGAAGGGCTAACTTTTCTGGGAGTCTTTTCTCACAGACTTTGGGGATCCTTCCCTGGATGCCATGCTGCCTTGGCTCCCCACTGTTGGTCTGGCACCAGCCCACAGACAGCAGCCAAAAACAGTTTGCCAAAAGCAGCCCAGAAACTGATTCTGTCCTGGTGAAGGGACATGCATGATCTCTGACTCTGATAACACCAGTGTTTTCTTTTTTCTTTCTGTCTCTTTAAATTACTCAATTAATTTTTGAGTAGTAAGTAACGAACACTGCAAAGAATTCGACCACCACCAAAGTCTGTCCCATGAAATCAGGTTTTCCTCTCATCCCCTTTGTCTTGTCACCCCCAATGACCATCTATTACTGAGGCTGGTTACCGTTTGGAGATCGTCTATGGCTATAAATACACACACTTTCTTAAATACAAAATAATAGCCTACCTTACACGGTGTTTTGCTCCCCTTTTCCCACTTTACAACTGATTGTTTATCCGGTGATTATGTGGCAGATGGCAGAGCCAGAATTGGCAACTGTAATTGGATTCAGTCTATGTGACAAAACTTGATTTCATGGATGGCCTTTTGTGGTGTTCTAATTCTTATCAATATACACAGAGCTACTTTTCTTTTTTAAGTGGCTGCCTGATGTTCCAATACTGTGGATGATTACTGAATGTTTTGAGAATTTAATGTGCATAACACTGTTTAATTCTAAAAGCAGCCTCTGAGCTAAGCACTGTTTGCAGATGAGGAAACTAAAGTGTGGAGAGTTGAAGTTGCTTGCCCAAGGTCACAAGAGAAGAGGTGTGTGCCCAGGCAGTCTGAGTCCAGCGCTCACACCCATAACCACTGTGCTCCACAGCCTCCTGCCCCAAGGCTGAGAGCGTCATTTGACCACCGGCGCCCAGCCCTCAAGCTCCACCCCTGTTGATGGGGACGTGTGTGTTTCCAGCTGTTTGCTGTCTTGGACAACGCCGCGGTGCACAGGCCCACCCATCGCCATGCATGTGTGCTAGGTTGTCTGTAGCACGGATTCTTCGAAGTGGAATTGCTGCATTAATGTGTATTTTTTGGGTAGATGTTGTCATATAGGCTGAACCAAGTCACAATCTGCAGAGCGTGAGAGTCTCTCGTCCTAGCCAGAGGGGCTGTTGACTTGTTACCTGTGTCAGCCTGCCAGGACGCAGGGGTGCCTCCCTGTAACTCTGATCTGCTCTTTCCTTGAGGAGCATGAGGTTGCCCGTCTTTCCTGTGTTAGAGGCTCTTAGTGTTTCCCTGTCTGGTCAGTAGAGGAGTCGGCCTTGGCCTGACGTTGGGCAGCTTGAGTGTAATTCCACGTCGCCAACTCTTGGCTCTGCCACTTAATCACCGGATAACCTTGAGCACATTCTGGGACCTCCTGTGCCTTGATGTCCCCATCTGAACAAGGGCCAGTCATGGTGCCCGCCCCATGGGGTGAGGCCTCGATGATTGTACATCACTCGGAGCTGTGGAGGAGTACCTGGCCCATGGCAAGGGTGTGCCTCTTTCCCTTCGTTTAGTTCTTGGCTCTGTTCTGCCCACTGAGCCCCACAGTTTTGTCTCAGGCTCATCTTTAAAGATTTCACAGAAATGGGCAGCAGTTGCTCAGTGACTCCTGGTTTCTTGTTCACCGCTCTGCCTGAGGATGTTACGCAGTTATTCAGTCTCCAGCAAGTGGGGGCTGGAAATACACTCGGGAACCCAAACAGGGCAGGGTCCTGGCCCAGGAGCTTATAGTCGGGTGGAGGAGATGGCTGTTAATCAGAGAATGACATGGAAAGGCGTGTAGTGACACACTCTGATGAGCTCCGTGGAGGAAGTGAGCTTGGTGCTCTGGGAACCTCTTCTAGGGCTCCCTTTTGCCCAGAGAGATGCTCAGGCTGGAGGTTAGGTGTGTGGTCAGTCACAGGGAAGCAGGGGACAGCCAGGGCCATCGTGTTACCTATCCAGGTTGTTGGCCTGTGGCTGGTGAGAAGCTATGTGCAGGAGGGTGGAGAGGGAGGTTGGCCAGACTGTAGGGCCTGGACTGCTGGGGTGGGCATTGGACTCTGATTCTGGTCTGTCAGAGGGAAGAGGGAAGATGAGATTTACTTCTTAAGTCTTTGCTTTGCTGGTTTTGCTATTTGTTTTTTCATAAACACAAGACTGTCCAAGACATTGAGTTGATGCTGAGGTGCACAGATCTCTCTGGAGAGGTATTCCTTCCTGATCACTGTGGTCTGAGTCGGGCAGGCTTCATCCTGAGATCCCGGAGTTGCCATTGGTGTTTTGGTGCAGGGGAGCCAGCTCTAGCCCGTGTGCGGTCAGGGAAGGCGGTGAGACGGGCTGTGGTGCAGGCGTGAGCTGAGAAGAGGCCGTCAGGGCTGCTGCTGCCCCCTCCCAGCCCTTGTGAAGCCAGTGTCTCCTGAGCATTGCCTGCGTCCAGGGCCATTTGCCAGGTACGTGATGCAGAGATGGGTCCAGAGTGGTCCACACCCTCCAGAAACACACAGCTCTTGGGAGAAGATAGGTTCCTGGGCAGCTGCAGCAAGGTGGGTATGGGGTACAGGGGGAGCAGACAGCATGCTGCATGGGGGACTCCAGCTCTGCCTGAGGAGACCAGGGGGGCTTCACCAGGAAGACGTGGGCTCAGCCAAGCCATGGGGAGGAGGAGGGAAGGCATCAGACTCCCTGATCCGTGAGGCCATGTGGATTTAGGCTTCAGGCTTGATTCATACCCTAGACACTTAACCAAGCACCTGCAGCAGCCAAGCACTGTTCTAAAATTTGGGGGTACAGCAGGGGCCAAAGGGAAGCTCTGAGCTCATCAAGCTGTCTGTTGTTGAAGGACAGAAAATACAGATAAGACATCAGGAGGTGACAGGTGGGTGTAGACCAGTCAAGCAGGGACGGGGAGCTGCTGTGTTGAGAGGATGACTGGGTGGCGTTGGAGCAGGTAAAGTGCAGGGTGGAACCTGAGACGGTGCCACCTGCTACCTGGGGAGGAGAGGGGTAGAGAGTGACAACCCAAATCCTTGGGTCCAGGGGGGCTCCCTTTGGGGCATGAGTGGAGGCCCTTCCACTTTTTAGAAGCTTGCAGATGGGGAATGGAGACTGTCCCTAATAGTCCCCTAAGTTTTCTTCTTCAGGCTCCAGGACTTGGTGGTGGAGTCTGTCCTCTGCAGGGCGTGGCAGGAGGCAGCAGACACAGATCATCCTCTAGGAGCCGTGGGCAGGTCAGCTTTTGACCCTCGAAGGTTCTGAAAGAGGCAAAATGGGGCATTAGTTAATTTAACTTTGAGGTCAAGATGTACCCTAAGCTGAAACTTCACTCTCTTCCCTAATTTCTCATTTCATGCTGAGCCAAATGAAAAGGCTCACCAGAGTGTACACAGAACCCCCCAAACAATAATATGTAAAGAATGCCCCAGAGTGGAGGGACGTGCCCTGTAATGACTGAATCACAGCAAGCAGTCGGCATCTGGCATGGACATGCTTGCGCTGAAGCCCTGTGGCGCTCAGGGCATCTCTCCCCGTGTCCCCCACTTGCTGCTCTGCTCTGCTGCAGCCAGAGGGGCATGGCGCGGCGCTGGCCTGGCTTCCTTCAGCAGCCAGAATGGGGGCGGGGAGGTCCCTTCTGCCTCTGGATGTGACTCCAACCCCGCCCAAGTCGAGCTTGCCGTCCCAGCTTCCTCAGGGGTATCCAGCTCCAGGCACAGCGCGGGATTTAGGGACAAGCAGATCCCCAGCCACACTAGCCATCATGCCCTCAGCCCCGGCTTGTCCTGCTGCTGCCCGCCAAGGACTGGAGGGGACGCGTGGACACACGGAGGAGGGAGGCGGGCAGAGTCTCGGGAATGAGGGAGCTCCCTACCAAGTGTGAAGCCCAAGGCCGTGAGCGTGGCTGAGAGACGTCGCCATGAGAGGCCCACCCTGGCAGTGTGGGTTCGGAGCCTGGGGATTCACGTGTGTGCCCTACTTCTCGTCAGAGGGGGGCTCCTCAGAGGCCCCTGTCTCCTCTCAAGTGGCATCTCTGGGGCAGGGCTTCCCTGGGCTCTGAGGCCAGCCCCTGTCCTCCGTCTCTGCTGTGCCAGGCTCCTATTCCAGGTCCCCACGCCCTCCGAGTTCTTGGCATCTCTGTGTTGCACAGAGTTCTTGGCATCTCTGTGCTGCGGCATCTCTGTGCTGCTTCTCACAGGCCCCGTCGTGGAGTCCAGGTCTGCTTTTTGCTTATTTAATAGACTGTTTATGTATTTATTTTTATTTCAGCGTATTGCGGGGGTACAAATGTTTAGGTTACATATATTGTCTTTGCCCCACCGGATTGTTTTAGTACAGTTTTAGATTTACAGAAAAATTGAGCAGGTAATTCAGAGAGTTCCCACATGCCCCCACCGGTGTCCACTGTTATTAACAGTTCACATCAGCATGCTGCATTTGTACGACTAATGAGCCAATACGGAGACATTATTATGTTAGCTACAGTGCATACTTTCTTCAGATTTCCTTATTTTTTACCTAATGCCTTTTTTCTCTCCAAGCAAAAAGACTTCACCAGGGCCTCACCCCTTTTGTGGGAAATAGCATTTTCCCAGCCTCTCAGTTAATAGCTAACTTTAAGTATGAAGTGAGTTTCACCTTCCTGGGAAAATAGAATCTTAGAATCTTGATGCTCCAAAGGATCTTAAAGGTCATCTGGCCTAAATTCTCGGCCAGCACAGAAATATTCTTTCTGGTGTGCCTGATAGATAGCCACCCCATGTCTTCTTGGATAGCCATTGATGAGGAGGGACTGTAATCCTTCAAGGGTGCTGTTGTGGGTTGAATCATGTACCACCAAGAAGATCTGTTGAAATCCTAAGCCCTGGTACCAGTGAATGTGACCTTATTTGGCAGTAGAATCTTTGCAGATGTGATCTAGCTAAGGGGAGGTCATTAGGAGTGGCCTTACTCCAGTATAACTGGTGTCTTTAGAAGAAGAGGGGACTTTGGACACAGACATGTGGAAGAATTCCATGTGAAGATGGGGTAGCAATTTAAATGATGCAGCCACAGCTAAGGAACACCAAGGATTGCTGGAACCCACTAGAGGCTGAGAGAGAAGCCTGGAACAGATTATTCCTCAGAGCCCTCAGAAGGAACCAGCCCTACCAACACCTTGATTTTAGATTTCCGGCTTCCTGATTTGTGAGAGAATAAATTTCTGTGTTTTAAGCCATCTGTTTGGTAATACTTTGCTACACTAGCCCTAGAAAACTAATACAGTGCCCTAAGCCATACCTCTGAAGAAGAACCTGAGAATTCTTTGGTAAAACCCTAATCCCCACCATGGCCTGTAAAGCTCTGTGTCATCTGCTCAAGGCTGCATAGCCTGGATTTTAGATATTTTGTGTTCACTTGATCACAATCACCGGATACCTGCAAGGTTGTTGTGGAGAAGACAGTGGAACATGGACTGTGATGGAAATTTTAGGGAATGAATGTTAACTAATTATGAAGACCTTTCTAACTATCTGAGTTCTTCTATAGTGGAAAAGCATGCCTGGAGAGGCAATTAGCTTCTCATCATGGTGGATGTGCACAGCAAAGGCTGGGAGACTACCTAGCAGGGAATCCATCTAGCTGCTCACCTGTCCACCTACCAGTTCACCCATTTGCCCATCTATCCATTAATTCATGCACCCATCCATCCATCATCCATCCATCCACCCACCTACCAATCCACCCACTCATCCACCATCCATTCACCCACCCATCTGTACCTCCATTTATTCATCCATCACCCATTCATCCACCCATCTACCTATCCACTCATCTATCCACGCACCCATCCATCAATCCATCTGTCCAATATCCATCCCTCCATCCATCCATCCACCTATCCATTCACACCCACCGATTCATCCACCCATCCATTCATCTATTAATCTATCCATCCACCAACCCACCCATCCATCCACCCACCCATTCATCCATCCATCCACCCTCCATCCATCTATGCACCCACCCACTTATTCATCCACCTACCCATCTATCTACCCATCTGTTTACCCACTCATCAGTTCATCCATCCATCCATTTATCCATCCACCCACCCACCTATCCTTTTACCCTTCCCTTCCCCTTTTCCTTTCTTCCTTCCTCCACCCATCCATCCATGTGTGTGTTATGGTTTCCCTGTATCTTCTTTTCTTTTCTATAATGAATGATATCAACGAGACTATGACAGACATAACAACAGCAACAATGAGAAGAACATTTTCCAGCATCTGTTTTGTGCCAGCCGTTGGACTAAGTGCTTTGTGCATGCTGTTTTGAGGCAGTAGGGCAGAGGGTAGAGCAAGGACTCTGTAGTCCCATGTCATGGGTTCAAATCCCAACTCTGCCATTTAGTAGTTATGTGACTTTCAACAAGGTATTTTAATTTTTCTGTGCCTCAGTTTCTTCACCTCTAAAAAAGAAGTCAGTCGCCTACCTCAGCAGTCCCCACCCTTGGGGCCTCAGACTAGTGCCATAGACTGGCCTGTTGGGGCAGGGCCTGTGCGGCAGCAGGTGGGCAGCAGGCAGGCAGGCCGGCGGGTGAGCTGGTGAACGAGGCTTCACCTGTGTTTGTGGCTGCTCCCCATCACTGGCATCACTGTGTAGGCTCCACTTCCTGCACGGATTCTCACAGAACGCATACCAACTGTGGACTGCGTGAGTGAGGGATCTAGGCTACGTTCCTTGTGAGTGCCTGGTGCCTGATCCGTGGTGGAGCCGGGCTGCTGGCGCTGGGGAGCGGCTGCGAGTGCAGATCGTCATTGGCAGAGAGGTTTGCACTGTGAATGGTGTGCTTGGGTCGTCCTGGGGCCATCAGCCCCGTCGCCCCACCCCCGTCCGTGAAAGGGTTGTCTTCCATGAAGCCAGTCCTGGTGCCAAAAAGGATGGGGACCACTGACCTACCTGATGAGATTGTTGTGCTAAATGGCTTAGTGTATGTAAAGCTATTAAAACAAAGCCTGATCATATGAGGCACTATTATTAGTCATCTTGGTGACCCTAATTTGATGTGGGTGATCATATTCTCACTTAACCAACAGGGAAACTAGACTCAGAGATGTTACTGACTCGCCTGAGTTCACCCAGTTCCTAAGCGGTGAAGCTGAAATTAGAAGTCATGCTGATATGACTCCCAGGCCCACGTTTCCAGATGCAATGAAACTCCTCCTTCCGGGAAACGCAATCAGTGTGTGCACAGAGGGGACTCAGGGAAGCGCAGGGAGGATTTGAAGCAGAGAGAGGTCTGGCTTCTCCTCCTTGCCTGTTCAGAGGTGACTGTCCTGCCGCGGGCTGGCCCGTGAGTAGAGTGGGCCGTGGTGTGGAAACCCCAGGCTGGGAAGAGCTGGTGCATCTGTGTACGTCTGTACTTCCCCCTTAAGGAGTAGCTCAAGGCCTGGAGAGGGAAGGCCCAATCTGACTTCTAAACTAAAAATCGTTAAGAGAAAAAACATCAGTGAGGAAAGGTGCAAACTGCTGGCCTCTGGTACCTTACAGTCGAAGTTTATACCAAACTAAGACGTGATGGTTTATCATGAGTCTTACTGATATTTCGCTCATATGTGGTGACTGTTTTTACTGATTTAACTTATGATTACAAGTTGGACAGTGAAGATACTCAGGAGGTATTTTCCACCCAAACTTTTGTTGTCCATGTCTTCAAATAGACAGCGTATACACATGATTTCAGGTCCCAGGGTGGAATCTTGCAGTATTATGTGCCCATGGAAATTAGCTTCTGATGAGGAAAATTCAGGTTTCACTAAGAGCGCATTGGTTTGGGGGTCTGTTATGCTTACACCAGCTACCTTAAAGATGCCAGCTTAATATTGTAAAAAATGGCCATGGCTATTTAATTTTCCTTCTGAATTAATTATCTTTCATGTTGATTAATGAGTCCTCTTTTACATTCAGAGCACTTACTACCTTGTATATCAAATTCTATCCTATTTGGTTCTGACCGCTTGCTTGCCATTTGGTGAGAACTTGGTTAATTTTATATGAAATAAATAAGAAAAAAATTATTAGTGTCATTCTCTTTTTTCATCATCGTAGCTAATCAAAGTATTAATCAGTTCTTGGATAATTTGAGCAGTACTTTTTATCTTAGAAAGATGTGAGCATGGGCAGGGCTCTTCGTAAGTTTGAATGGCTTCCATTTATTAAGTGCTTCCTAGGTGCTGAGCGTGGTTCTAAACTCCTGTGTGAAGTCGGTCACTTGCCAGAGGCATATCACTTGTACAGTTTGCATACGTAGCAAAACAGGTCCATACAGTGACAGCTTTGTGACCTGAAGAAAAGTGAATGTTCCTGGGAAAGCAGGTGAGTCCTGCAAACTTTGCCAGGCTGTCGGAGTTGCTGCAAGTAGTTCTGTTTAAGAATCAGAGCTCCACATGTGTAACTCAAACTGTCTCTGTCTATTTTGTGGAGTTATTAGGTAACTTTTGGGGAATGGAAAAATATGTGTATTTGATTGTTGTCTGAATAATTTAAAATGCCATAGGGGGCAATGTAAATTTATCTCTTCTCCAGTCCACCCAATCTTGTATATAAATGATGAATTCTTAATATTCATTTTCCTCTCCTGCAGGTATTTGGGAAATTAACAGATGAAAGTTTTATTAGCAGTGTGTTATTTTAATCAATTTAAAGAGACATTTTTGTTTTTTCTTTTATGGTGTTGGAACACCCCAACAGTTTTTATCATTGCCACTTTTGACAGTTTATTCATAGTGATTAACATTAAAACTGTCACAGCAGAAAGTGCCTATGGGATTGTCTTTCCTGTCTTCCCAGGCAATTGGGAAGCGGGAGCCGAGGGCACGGACTCTGTTTCAGTAGCCTGTCTTCCGGGAGTGTGAGGAAACTGCTGTTATTTCTGCATGCCGGACTATGCTGTACGTTTCGTGTTTCTTACCTCCTTTAACCCCGAGCCACGGTCTGTGAGGGCGGTCCTCATCATGCTTGTGTGAGGAGACTAAGTTCTTTACTTGAGTCCCTTAGCGGGTAAGTGGTTTGACAGCAAAGCACTGATAAAGCACCTGTAAAGCGCCCGCAGTTTGCCCAACACAGCGACGTGTTTTCTTGTATAACTCAGTAACTGGGTGAATGTAGTCAGGTGAAGGTGTACTGTTTCCTATTCAGCTGAAACAAATGACCACAGACTTGGCAGCTTAAAACAACACAAATATCTTACAGCTCTGGAGGTCAAAATCCAAAATGGGTCTCATTTGGCAGAAATCAAGACATCAGCTCTAGATAGATCAGCAGGGTGATAGCCAGAAAATTCATTCTAATTTTCCAAACATAAAGAAAAGACAAATATTTAAGGTGATGGATATCCCAATTACCCTGATTTGACCTTTACACATTATATGAATGTATTAAATTATCATGTGTACTCTGAAAATATGTGTATCTATTGTTCATCAATTAAAAAAAGTCAGCTGTAGGGGAAACCCACTTACTTGCCTTTCCCAGCTTCTTGAGGCTGCCGACATTCACCAGCTGGGGACCCTTCCTCTGTCCTCAAGCTGACGTCATCACGCCTGCCTCTGCTTCCTCATCACGTGCCTTCCCTGACTCCTTTCCCAGTCTGACAGACCCTTGCTCTGGAGTGCCCCAGCTCAAGGTCAGCTGGTGAGCTGCCTTAACTCCCCCTGGCCGTGAAATCCAACGTGTGCCCACGTTCTGGGGGGCTTAGGATGTGGACATCTTGAGGGGGGTATTATTCTGCCTACAAAATGAGGCTTCGTTAAAGGTGTGAAATCTAAAGGGTGTCCCCAAAGTCTCCATACAAAGGAAAAATTTTGTAATGTGCATTTTGTAAATATTAGCTACAATTTCCCATTTTCCCTATGTATGACGATTTCAGGGACACCCTGTATTTTGTCTGTCTGAGTAGAGAAGTAATTTTGTTTTTTGACCTTGTGCGACATTGTTTAGTTCATTTGACATTTAACCAGGCACACACCGCCTTCAAGCACCTCTTGTGTTGCTTTGTAACCTGCAAAGCTTGCATAGGCATAAGTTTGGCAAGTCCTTGTTGAGAAAAGGAAAGAAGTGAGTGGAATGAGCTGTTTAAAACTAGACTAATTGGGTTGTGTCCAAAGGACACAGGAGCCGTTTTGATCTAAGATGGTAAAATTTTAAAAAGAATGACTGCAGTGGTTCGAAACCCACCAAATATACAAAGATCTGCAATTTCACAGTGACACTGTGCAGAGGCAGGGGCGCTCCCAGCTTCAGCTAAACGTTTAGACTCACGAGACTCCTATAGGCCACGCCTGGCCCCATCTACTCTGAAGGCGTGAGGGCTGCACACAGTTTGCTGTGAGGACAGTGTTAGGTATTCTTCTCCCGTGGGTGTCTTCATCGCAGGTCACACTGCAGTGTTCGGGAGGTATTTTCTTCCCAGGTGACAAAGCTCTGGTGCAAGGAGATGTAGTCTACACCAGACAGATGTCGGAGTCTTCCTGGCTTAAAAGCTTCAAGCCCACAGGTGCCAAGATCTCCCGTAACAACTCACAGGCTTAGCTTCCAAGGGACATGCCCGGTTCCGAGAGTCACCTCCCTTAGGGAAGTGCAAAATGTGGCATCCCTATTAGGTATTTATGGTTTATTTAAAAGTCTCCCCCATCCACATGTGATTTGCCAATCAGGGATCATTTTTACCAGAAGCCATGTTGCCTGGTATCATATTCGATGAGGTTTCTGGGTAAGAATTAACCAAAGCTCAGATTCTCAGGGAGTTGAGAAAAGTTTTGTTAACCTTTTGCCCTCATACTAAAACAAAACAAAACAAGCCAATAAACAAACCAATCCAAACTCATTTGTTACCATTAGAGGTTGCTATGATACCAACTCTTTAATTAGAAAACTGATAAAATATAAGTGAAAGAATCAAACATCTCTCCTATTTATGAACTTCACGTCAGAGTATCTGAATTGTTGATGAGACAGTTTTTCTTTTTGAAGAATTTCAGCTTAAAAAAATGCAGAAGATATGATAGAAAATGTACATTTTTTAAACACCAACGAAATCATATATTTGGGTAACAATTAGAAATGGGTGCTATAAGCATTAGGAAAAAGGTTGGTAGGAAACATTTTAATGCAGGGATCATGTTGGCAGTATTGAGCTTATGAATCCATCTTAGCATTACCCCATAGTATGAACCTATAGGAAGCACCAAGTACCACATACACAGCTACTGTGGAGAACGGTATAGAGGTTCTTCAGAAAACTAAAAATAGAACTACCCTATGATCTAGCAATTCCACTGCTGGGCATATATCCAAAAGAAAAGAAATCAATCCATCAAAAAGATATCTACACTCCCATGTTTATTGTAGCAATCTTCACAATAGCCAAAATATGGAATCAACCTAAGTGCACATGGACAGATGAGTAGATAAAGAAAGTGTGATACATACACACAATGACGTATCATCAGCCATAAAAAAGAATGAAACCCTGTCATTTGCAGCAACATGGATGGAACTGGAGGCTATGTTTGGTGAAATAAGCCAAGCGCAGAAAGACAAATATTGCATGTTCTCACTCATGTGTGAGCAAACAAAGTGGATCTCACGAAGAGAGACAGATTGGTGGTAACTAGAGGCCACGAAGGGTAGGGGGTAGAGTTGGATGAAGAGAAGTTGA